>RJWJ010021099.1:0-28265 GCA_004363605.1 Indri indri | reverse complement strand
GAAAGAAATGAAGATTTTTAGGGGCTATATTAGTTTTCCCAGGGCTGCCACAACACAAGACCACAGGCCAGGTGGCTCAAATAATAGAAACATATTTTCTCACAGTTCTGGAGGCTGGAAGCTAGAGACACAGGTGCCGGCAGGGCTGATCTCCCTGGGACCTCTCTCCTTGGTTTGCAGATGGCCTCTTCCCAAAACCGTCCCTCTGTGCACGCACACCTCTCCTATCGCTTTTTGGGTTTAAATTTCCGCTTCTCATAAAGACACCAGTCGTATTTAATTGGGGCCCAACCTAACAGCCTAATTTTAACTCAATCACCTCTTAAGGGACCATCACCAAATACAGTCACGTTCGGAGGTCTGGGAATTAGGGCTTCAACATAGGAACTTTGGGGGCACACGACCTGGCCCCTCATTGGGCCTATAAAAATCTGTTATCATGGGAGGGACCCACAAAGGCACCAGGGCTCGCAAAAGTCGTAGTGTTGTCCTAGCGATGGCAGTCAGTTTGATTTTCCATGTGGAAGAGGATGGAACAGGAATGCGTCTTGGCAGTGTGGAGAATTCAGAATGGCCACGCCGACCTACAGCAGGGTTCTAATCATTTGCTAGCAGGATCTCATCTTCTCTTGTCAGGCCCACTGCTTGCTGAAGCTCAGAAACACACAGGATCAGCAAAGCACGTTACCGCAATTCTCGTTTAACTGTCTCCTTAAGAGGTCTTACTATTAATATTTGCCAGGCCACCTACAAAAAGAAAATTTTCATACACTGGATTCATCCAATAAACATTGAATCCTTTGCTATTAAATTGCAAAGAGCTGTGCTGGACCCTGTGCTGAACTTACAAAAGCAGGCTGCCAGTGTGTTCTCCATGTCCCTGTCTCTGACAAGAAAGCAGCAGGAAGCGGCCGAGTGACTAAGGCCCAGAATTCGACTAACTCAGGACAGGGAAGACCACATCCTGTCTCGTACTTCTGCTTCTCATTAACAGGAGGCTGTGTGTGCTCAGAGAGCTCTGCGGGCATTAATCATGTTCACAAACGTGGAGGGAGACGTTCTAACGCCGGAGAGTGTGCATGGCCCCAAGGGCAATGTAGGTCGTCCAGAAAGTGGATGTTAAAGGAAGAGCCAGGGTCGGGCTGCCAGTGTGATGAAGCCACAAGACCGCCCCAGACGTTAGCCTGGGGTCATTTACAGGGCCACAAATGGGGTCCTTTATCTTCACCTTTACCGGGGAGACGTGCAGCGAGTTTCCCCACTCGGCCTCTGAGGGCCGTGGGGCTGTCTCCCAGAACTGTGGTGGGGAAGGAAGGAAGCACAGGAGAGAATGCTCTAGAATGCTCTTGCAAAATACCAAGGGCCGTATTTATTATTTATAATGCCGCCTTTCCATGTGCTAGCACACTTTTTAAAAATCTCACACAGGGGCTCAGTCGTGATGGCTGCGACAGTGGGTGCGGCACCGCGGGAACACGCGTGGAGCTGACGGGGTTGACTTCATCCGTGGCTGGGGCAGGCACAAGGGAATCCTGCTGCTGGGCCAGTGACCGGACAAACTAGGGGCAGCAGAGGCCTTTGGCAACGGTTGGCAAAGCATCGGTGACGCCTTCGTGTTCAGTGCTGTGGGAACAAGTGGTGGAACCCAGAGCTGGGCTCCAGCTGGCAATGACCCCTACAGAGCAGACTGTTAAACAGGAGCCTATTAAGACTAGTTAATAATTAACACGTTCCGAGACACTCAGCGAAGCATTTCCAAGGCATCTAACCACAAACTGTAAATGTCAGTGGGCCCCTTTAGATGACAGACTCAGATAATGAGATCAAAGGCACAGGAAGCCCTAACTCCTGATACTGCTTTTCGGACAGTCAGGTGAGAGCCGTCTTGTTCTTCAACATGCCTGTCCCAGTGTTTCTGCCCAATGGGCAGGGAAGGCTTGATTACAGAGTGACCAGCAGGAAGGTAGAGTCTGCCCTCCTTACCAAGTCTGGACAATTATGTGCCAGGAATATTGGTTTAAAATAAACTGGTTATTCTCTTTCTGGAAGCTGAAGTACAACTCAGCTGCCAGATTAATCACTGAATGAAGCAATTCTCAGATTAACTTAATACCATGGCCTGAGTTTGGGTGCACAAACACGGAGCTGGAAATATTGAGGGGTAGCCTGTGGCTTCCCCAATCCTGAACCCAAGCCCATCTTCCTGAATTTCTTGGTGATGATTTCGCAGTCCTGTAACCTGCCTCCAACGTGCTTCCCAGACTTTCCCATCGCTCCCTCTGGGTTTCAGAGCAGCCTCTTCAGGAGGGTCCCGGCCAGGAAGACTCCACCCAAGGGAGACTGTTCCACAGCCGACTCCACACTATAGCAAGTTCAGGGAAGAAAGAGACAAAAATGAGCTTCCTCCTGCCACTCTGGGAGGCAGGGGCTGTCCCAGCTGTGCTGAGGCCAATTCTGGACCCCACCTGCCTATTGCCTTGGTTCCCGCACAGGCGTGTAGCCTTGGGAGGACAAGAGATGGGAGGAGAAGTTGACTTTGACTCAAGGACATTTGGTAATGGCCTTTTTTCACCTTCTAAGTGTCCCCTTTCCTTCAAACAAGCAGAACGGTGTGAACCTTTCCTCAAACTCCCTATACAGTCCAGACTCATCCAATTCTCCCACCACGTGGGAGCTGTCCTCTTTCTTATGTCCATGCTGTATGACTCTCCTGGGGTCCCAGGGTGACTTCCTAAGACGTGAAGACAACATCAAATGAAGAGAAACAAAACAGAGCCTCTCCCTACCTAGCATGCTGGGGACAAGTTGGGGGCAGGTCTCCCTTCATTTGTCCGCCTGCTCACTTGAGGTCACCATGATGCTTTGCAGGAGTGCAGTAGGAATCTACAATGGAAACGAACTAGCCAGCCCAGGGCAGGTGGGCATCTCCTTGCACCTTGAGGCTGATTTTCAAAGCATGTAGGAAACGGGCCTTAGCAAGCCTTGGTCTGGCACAGTGCTCTGGTCACAAGCTTCATTTGCACTGGACAAACAGCCTCTTCTCAGTGTCTCAGGGGAGCCAGGATCATTACTGTGCAGGGGGCCTTCCGAAGGCTTCTCTAGAACAGTATCCTTTTCTGCCGCCTCAGTTAGACCTGCTCAGCTTTGCCAAAGCACTGAGAGTTTTTTGTGGTCAGATGAAAGTCCTACCTCATTAAGAATTCAGGTAAAGCCTCGGGGCTGTTGTAAGAGCCTCCCGGCAAAGCCCTTTTGCAGTTAGTATATTAGTTCTAATAAAGGAAGGAACTGTGTGTCATGGGCTAAGATATGTGAGCACCACCCCTGGGCCAGCACATGGCGCAGAAGCAGATTAATGGGGCCGATGGGATCAACTCTGTGAAGGAAGAAAATTCAGGCCAAGAGTAAGGCCAATGCTCCCTTTCTCGTGGTGCGTGCCATGGTGCATGCCGTGGTGCGCGCCATCGCTTGAATGCATCTCCCAAATTTCCTACGTCGGACACTTGATCCCCACACTCATATGTTGACGGTGTTCGAAGGCGGAGCCTTTGCAAAGTAATTAGGAGTAGACAAGGTCATCAGGTGCGGTCCACATGGTGGGCCTGGTGGCTTTGTAAGAAGAGGAAGAGATCCTTTGATCTGGCACACGCTTGCCCTCCTGCAATGTGATGCCCTCAGCCATGTTATGACACAGCAGGCAGGCCCTCGCCAGATGCTGGTGACATGCTTTTGGACTTCCCAGCCTCCAAAAGTGTGAGCCAAATAAACTTCTGCTCTGTACAAATTCCTCAGTCTATGGTATTGTAATAGCAGCAGAAAATGGACTAAGACAATGCAGAATTTCCCAGAGTGGGAGCTGGCAGTGACCCCACTGCTGCCCTGCAGGTATGTCTGGACTTAGATGCCTGTCTCCACATGAGGCACAACTGCGCTCCTGGGTTTGTGGGAGCAGTGGCCAGAGGCCCAGGAGGGATGGGTGGTCCCGAGACCACAACAGGAAATACTGACTCGGAGGGATGGGAAGTGGTGGTGTGTCCTTTGCTACGGCTTTTGAAAGAGCTCAGGTGTGTGGGTCAGGCTAAGATTCAAATCCAGCAAGCACCAGTTGTCACCGAAGAGCACTAACCTGCCTTCTTTCTCTAAGTTTCACGTTCACCTACATGGTAGCATTATCGGGCCTTGGCTTGGGTGTTATCTACCTTAGTCTTCACAACAACAGACGCAGCTACGAGCAGGTATTCACGTCCCCTGTCCCCTTCCACTTGTGGAGATTTGATAGTTTCTTAAGGGCAAAATGATTTAAGAGCCAGACATCTGCATACAAAAGTCCTTTTTTTTCCTTCCTTGGTCTAGCTCAAGTTCTCACACTTCTGGCTGCATAAAAATTTGTGCACAGGGTTATACACACACACACACACACACACACACACACACACACAACCCAAATCCCAAACAACTGAGTTTAATATATTTTACAGGCTCGTAAACGCTATCAGGGGTAATCTAGACTTCATCCAGTTTTCTGGTTGAGGGTTAAGCTCTGCCCAGAGCACCCCGCCTGGGGCTGGAGTGGTGCAGCTTTGTGTTGCGTACAGTTGCCGTGGGTGGAGGGAGTGCGTAGTCGCCTCTGTTCGTGGTGCGGAGCCTTTCCCGAGCTGAGGTCCGCAGCCCCCTCCTGACCCTCCTTGTGAAGAATGTTGACAGGACAAGGCTGATTCTTCCTGCGATTGTACCCCAACGGGGTCTCTGCAGTTTCAGGGCCTGTTCTTTAGCGTGGAAGATTTAGACAGTTCATGTGCTCAACTGCTCCAAGATTGATGAGGCCTTGGGAAACTGATTTATGTTAACTACACTTACAAAAGATTGATTTACAACCTAGGTTCAAGTTTGGTTGGTTTGCTGGGGTTTGTATCAGCAGCATAGGCTTGGCTGTGCTGCCACCACAGCTCCTGAACTCAGGGCTTAAAGCAACGGAGCTTTTGTTTTCATTGGTGCGAAGGCCACTGCAGGCCTAGGCAGCTGTCCTCCCTCCCAGCAGTGGCTTGGTGCTGCACCTCCAGCCAACCACCTGGCTGTGGCTGATGAGGCAGGGAGAGAGAGCAAGCTGGAGGGTCTCCTGCTATTTCAGTGTTTAAGTGCTCCCCTAAAATAACACAGCCACCTCACTCCCACCTCGTGGGCCAAACCAAGTCACGTAGCCACATCTAATCTCCAGGGAGCAGGGAAGGACAGTGCCAAGAAGGAAAGGACCTGGGACTATTGGAAGGGAGCATTGATGTCCGTAGAGGGATCAACGTTTATAGCAACCACAATGCCCACGGCTGTATCTCCTTCAGATGGCATCTAAGAAGTGGAGTTCCCCACGGAGGTCAGAGGGCACAGACTGCACCAGAGCTGGACATGGACGTTAAAAAAGATAATAATTGCTAAAATCAGCGATAGCTCACATTTGTTGAATGCCTACTTTGTAGATTCTGTTGCAGGACATGCGGCCGTGACTGATGTGATGAGTGTGATGAGCCTGTGCTCCTGTCGATTCAGGGTGAAGAGCAGACTGTGTGGCAGCCAGAAGTAGAATTCCCGGGCGCTCCTGTGCCCCTCACCTGGAGCACGTTGCTTCGTGGATTTGTAGTAGATTCACTTATTGCTTTATCTTTGCACCCCACACATGGTCCCTTGCCGGACCCTCAGACTGTGAAAGGGACTTAGGGGTCTAATGGCAGTGACCCATGAACCCATTACAATTCCATGTATCTGAAAATCAGATTTTCTCTAGTAAAAAAGTAATGATTGTATTATCTCAGGATTTTCTGTGACACAATTTGGGTTCCTCCTCCCCCTAACTACAAATCATAATATTTTCAATTTATTTATCTAGCTTAATATTAAATATCTCATCAGACGCTCATGAAACTTCATTAGTAATTTTATGGTTGAATAAAAGAGAATCTCCTCTACTCTTTTAGTTGGCTTAAATGACCATATATTGTCCTAAATTGTATTTAATTAATCTTGTTTTATGTCTAATTGTACCACAATAGGTTACTCAACCTTGCTTTGATATTTTAACACTTTAAAAGATTTTGATGTTTGTTGACTGCCCTCAATGCTTTCCTGTTGCCAAACACAAAACAATTAAGGGTAAGTTAAAATGCACACGCTCATGGAGATTCCAAACAACCGCCTTTTCTTTGACTGGGTTTATATCAGACGTAAGTGTCTATAAATGAACAGCCGTTCACTTTATCTGCTGTGCGTGGCCACGGCCTTCACTGGGAATCCTAAGGTTGGCTAAAGTTGAAACCTCCATAACTGATCTGAGCCTTCACCTTGAAATTGAGTCTTCAAACTCGATAGGTTTTTTTTTTTTTAATATTGTTTATCTTTTTTCCAGAGTGAGTATTATAACGAAAGAATAACATTTTCTTTTTCCTCTGGATGCCGGCAGTGGGTGGCAGTAGGTGGTGGGAAGCCCCTTCGCCCCGGCTGGATTCTCTTTCTTCTTCCAGTGGCGGCTTCCTTTGGCCACAGTGACTTTTCTCAGTACCCTTTGGTATCACCAGCCTTCCCCAGAGCCAGCTCCCGGGGTGGGTTTTAGATCCCACCTGCTGTCAGTTGCTGGTGGACCCTCTGGCGGCCCCACCAGCAGCGGCCTGATCAGCAGCCCACTGCACAGTGACGGCCACAGAGCATGCAGCCGCGCAGCGTCCCCACAGCAATCAGGGCTGTTCTTGGTGATGGGCAGTAGCTGTTGCCGTCAGCACCTTCTATAGGGCCCGTGAGTGTCAACAGTGCCTGTCCCCGTGCCTCCGTCTTGTCTGCCTTCTGTCACCCCCACCTCGGTCTAAGAGCAGCTCGGAGGACTCTCTGAGTCTTCTCTTTGTGGCCACCTTGCTCGGCAGCTTCCTCGAGGACATTGTCCACACTCTGTGGGGAGCAGGGCTATGTCTTCCTTGGTTTTCTGAGCTCCACAGCAGAGTTCTACACATAGCAAGTGCTCAATAAGTGTTTGGTTAAAAATCCAACTTCTAGGATAAACAGGAAGAAATTGCTGACATGAAACTTTTTTTTTTTGACTCATAAAAATGACAGTTTCATATGGCTCAACTTAATATACAACACAATTTTCAACTCATTAAGATTATAATACATATTATTTTATCAGCCCTCAGAATTACTCTTAAGATAAAATATTGTTATCTGAAAATTTTGGGTTTGGTCTCTGTTTAGTCATTTTTATTCTTTTCCTGAATAACCTATACTTTGCATAATTTTAAGGCACAAGAAAGGATGGACCATATGTATTTTAATAAATTGTGTAGTAACTTTTGATGCAACGCTTGATATCTTTCTAGATCTAAATCTAAAACAGCTCAAAGAATCCCTCAGATATCTTAGCAGATTTCCAGTTGAAAATAACGCAGTGCCTCTTCTAGCTTCTCACTGACACAGCCATGGAAATAGCCAAATAGCCAAACTCACTGCAAGGTGAAATACTGGTAGCTGACAGACATCTCAACACCACAGTGTGGGAGGAACTGACGTCAGTCATAACACACAACACAGCCGGGTAGAATCGACAAGTGAACAAATACAATTTGAAGGATTCACCCGATGCTATTCTCAGGCTTTGCCTGAACAAAAGTGAGATGACTTTTTCTCCTCCTCCCTCCTCCTCCTCCTCCCTCCTCCTCCTCCTTCCTCCTCCTCCCTCCTGCTCCTCTTCTTCTTCTGAATCACTCTATCTCCTAATTTAGGCATAATTTAGGCATCTGGGGCCTGTACCAGCAAGAGAACCGTGTGGCCAGCGGCTCCTTCTCCCTGGGGGCTGCGTTCCCCACTCCCCACCAGCCCTCAGCCGTACTCGCAAGCTGCCCAGGAGGGAGGGGATGCAGCCGCTGGGGAGGCGGGACGGAAGAGGTGCGGTGCATTTTGTAGTCCCCAAGAGTGAGACAGGAAAGAAACTTTTTGTCTGAGGAATGTGAGGTCCCTTTAATTATCAGGCCCAGAGAGGCACTGAAATGTGACACCATGCCAGTGTGACAGCAGTCACCTCTCCATCCCCCCTGAGCTAAATAATTACCTCTTGAAGCCATTCCCGTGTAGGCCCTAGACTAACGGACACCGAGTAGCCATAAAATGCCATCGGCACTACAGTTTAACAGTGTGTGGCCAATCACTGACCAATGTGGCCTCTGGAGACCTGAGCACTCCTGTCAGACAACTTGGTGTCAGCCCACTCCTTGTCCCCTTTGCCTTTAAAACCTGCTTGTAACAAAGGTGGAACACTCGCCCCACAAGGCAACGTGGAAGTGTGTCCCGGGCAGCCGTCCTCAACCTCCACCCAAACAAACTCTATTAATTTTGCCTCAGTTTCTCTCTTTAGGTTGACAGGAGTGCACAGTGGGAACAACGACTGCCGGTGTCCGTGGAGTCCTGCTATGTACTAGGCGTTATGGTGAGCACTTAACATAAATTACTAAGGAAAATTCTATTAAATCTTCGTTTTCCAGCAGTGGCTCCTCTTAATCTTATTGCTTTACTCTCGGGAGTTGTCTAAATATTTTTCCCCAATTCCAGACAGTTCCAGTGCATCTTTCTGTATGAATCTAGAAGTCCTGGAAAATTACAGCTCAGTAACTTATGCATCCCCCGCAGACCAGAGTTGTTTCCTGAAAGCTCTCTTTGTTCTGGAGCCGTTCAAGAGCTGAGCACACTAGGGCTGTGCTCAGGCAAAAACGCACCTGTGGGCTCTCAAACTGCTCCAAGGGGTGTTCACATTAATCATGGAAGATTTTTTTTAAGATTTTTTTCTGTATTAAGATTTTTCTTAACTATTCTTTTATTGTCTTGCATATTTTTCTTTTAACTCAATTTTGTAAGGTCAGGTCTGCAAACATGCTATTACCTGTATGATTAAGGTAAAATGTATTATTAAAATATTTAATTTTATTTTTAAAAAGATGCCTTTTTGTTTCTGTAAAAATCATGTCTGTTTATTGTTAAGAATTCAAACAGGGCAGAAAGAATTCAAAGAGAAGAGTTACAGAGAAAAATCATCCACATTTCTGCCCCTGAGAAATCGGTCATTCTAGATTGAAGGAAAACACAAGCCCCAACAAAAGATTCTTAATAATTGAAGACATACCTAAGCCAAAAGGCTTCCCAACACACACTCACGTGAATTATATTCAGAGTTTGCAGTTAGATTAGAACTGCCTCCGTGTGTGATTTGGGGCCCCTTTGCTAAAACGTAATTCTTCTGGCCTGTCCGAGGTGTGTGAAGAGCCCTCTCTCCCGACCCCTCCTGAGAATTCTCTCCAGCTTCCAAGATTCTGCTGACCTTGGGCAAATCTCCGCCCCCCAGTCCTCAGACTGCACAGCTTCGAAATGGGCCCAAACCACGTCCTCGGTAAAGGACCCCCCATATCTCACATCCTAGAGGCTGTTTTCCTTGTTAGATTGGAAAGCATCCTGCGAGGTGCTTGGATGGTACGAATGGACGAATGGACGGAAGGGGAGCTCAGAAACACAGGGCGGGACAACAGCAGGGAACCCGAGGCTCCGAGCACAGAGTGGAAGGAGCTCGGATATTTGAGACAAAGGTGAAAGGAGGGAGAGAAAGGACCAAATTTAGGAAATTTCATTTCTCCCACAATTTGGTCTGGGGTTGGCCTAAACTTTGTCTGTGTCTTTGATTGCCAGTACATTACAAAATAATTATTATATGGGCAATTAAAACCTGAAATTAACAAAAAAAGAAAGAAAGGAAGAATGACACACATTAGTGATGGGTCTTTAAATTATACCGGGGCTTCCTGCACTTCCAGTCCTGCAAGTTTTCAGATCATTAACCCAGGGACAGAGAGGTGAAGGATCAGACAAACTTCTAATGCGAGTGTCAGGGAAAAGGTAAAAGGAAAAGACCGATTCCAAAGTGGGTACAGAGCTGAACAGAAAATGTAAACCAAGGCGCACACACGTGTCTCAGTCTGTAAGAATTTGATGGTCTTACACATTTTCCTGGGCAGTTTAGTTTTGTAAAGTAGGTGCATGTCAGGGGATTCCCTTGGCTTGCACAGTTAGCGGGTAGAGAATAAAGTGATAGATTATGTCACCAAAACCACCCCACTAAGTGAGAAGGTTTCAGCCTTAGTCAGTGTCTGTTCATTTATTTATCGTTGGATGGCTTTGCTGCAATGCGCTCCTGGCCAGCAAGGGCTTGTTCTGTTTCGCTCCCCACTGTGCTCAAGGGTCTGGAACAGAACCTGGTTGAATAATGAGACCCTGGGCTTGCCTGGAAAGGTGGGCTTCCTGCTGGGGGTGGATGACTCACACAGTAAGCAGGACAAAAGCTCCTTTCAAATTCCTGTTCCACATCCCCAGGATGAGGGAAGAGCCTCCCAAGGCATGATTGAAATGGAATATTCTAACAGCCTTCCTAGGTGGGGATCTAAACCAAATTTATTTGATTTAAGAAAATAAAGATGTGTGTTCCAGTTCCCCATTGCTGAATAGACCACCTCAAACTTAGTGGCATAAAACAGCACCTTTTTATTAAGCTCAGATTCTGTGAGTCAGGAATTTGGACAGAGATGGCTTCTCCCTGTTCCATGATATCTGGGGCTTCAATTGTGAAGATGTGAAGGGCAGAAGGGCTGGAATCTTCTGGAGGTTTCTGTATTGCACGTCTGGGCCCTGGGCTGGGACGACTTGACGTCTGGGCGTGGCCGGGTCAATTAACCAGAGCACCTACAGGTGGCCTCTCCGCGTGAAGTGATGGATTCAGGATGGTCACGCATTCTCTAACGCTTTGCCCTCTGAGACATGGGGCCCGTGTCCCCTCTCGGTGAATCCAAGGTGTGCTCTGTGATTGCTGTGACCAATACAATATGGACAGAGTGGCCTGAAGCCAGTGCCATTCTATCACAAAATCCAACTAACTTTATAATAGACGAGATTCATTCATTGGGTAGGTTGTCCAAATGGATGACCACCGATTCTTCTTTGAACTCTAAAAGTCTCTGGTTAAACTGCTTTACAACTTTCAATGCCTGGTACAATAAAGGGCACACCACGATCATTAAAACAGCACTTACCGATTGACTGAGTTCACACAATTTGTATTTCCAAGCTGAGGCAGAACCTGTCAATAATTTTGCAGAACACAGCTCTCTGTAAGACATGATGCCATCTCAAGCCAAGGAATGATGATTCTTCATGCTGCAGATATAAACTCGGTCCTGAGTAATTCATTTTGCAAATGTTTTTAGAAACAAGCACACGCTACTCCAGTTTTTAAAATCTGTGCTACAATACAAAGAATGGTGGGGAGTTATACGCTGTTACATTTACATGTATTTTTGTTTTGCTATCTGAATTGTTTTCTTAAAGTTTCTAATAAATGTAATATACGCTCACTATGGAAAATGAACATGGAAAATAAACACACACACAAAAGAAAACCAATCACTTATAATGACCTATAGTTAACTACTCCAGACTTTTTGTAAATGTTTTAATATACATTAACATGGTTATACTATTATTTCATTAAACTTCAGCATAACTTACCTGCTTTGATACTAAAAAAATTCTATATCAAAATAATATATTTCATGTTAAAGTAATATTCAATAATATTATCGAATCTTTACAAATGCTTTTTAATTACTACTGAGTACATAATTCTGCCATATGGCTGCACTTATGGCAGAATAATTTACTTATTATGCTAATCTGGGGCTTTAAAGTGTTTAAAAATTTTTAACATTAAATACCATATTATTATAAATTTTTTTTGCATAAATGCTTTATTTAGAAATACATTTTTAAAATACACTTCAAAAAGATGTTTTAACATTACCCATTTTATTCCACAAACATGTGTTGAGCACCAACTATGTTTAGACACATTGCTAGGCTAACAAAAAGCACCTATATATTGATTGTTTCCCTAATATGCACCAGGTACTACACCAGGGGATCTACAATTAGTTTGCTAGGGCTGTCAGGACAAGTGACTAGAGACTTGGTGCTTAACCAACAGAAATTAATTCTCACAGCTCTGGAGGCGGGAAGCAAGGCTGTGCTCCTTCTAGAGACGCTCAGCAGTGTCCTTCCCTGCCTCTTCCCAGCTCCCGGTGGTTGCTAATGTTCCCTGGCTTGTTCCTAAGTGACGATGACCTATAACTGCATCACTCCAATCTGTGTCTCCGACGTCACACAGCCTTCTTCCCTCTGTGTGTCTCTGTGTCCTGCATCCAAATTTCCCTCTTCTTAGAAGGACACCAGTCACTGGGTTAAGGTTCACCTTCACCTGGTGTGACCTCGTCTTAACTTGTTTACATCTGCAGAGATCCTGTTTCCAAACAAGGTCCCATTCACAGATCCCCGGTGGACACGCAGCGTTGGAGGACACCGCTCATCCCAGGCAGCGTTCCATGAATGATCTTTTCTGTTCCTCACCATTGCTCTACTCGAGTAAGCGTGTTGAGCACTCTGGGGCTTAGAGAAGCCAGTTACCTTTTCTAGGGTCTTACAGTGGGGAAACCTTGCGACAGGTGCTCAAAGCCACGAGCCCAGCTCCAAGGCCCCCGCCTGCAAACACCAGCTACACCGCCGGAGGGGCTCTTTGTACCAGAGGCCAACACGTTAGAGGACGTATGAAAAGGGGATAGCTTGTCCGGTCAGGAGGATAACGATGCCCCACCCCTGGAGGTTACAACGACATCGCTCCTTATTTTTCTCTTTCCTGAAAGGTGGAAGAAGCCGTGGAGAAGCTGGGGAGGGGGCAGGGAAGAGGGGAGCACCGAACAGGGCTCCCTCGGATCTCGGGACGAGAAGGCAGCGGGAGTCCAGCCTCGGAGCACGGAGGTATCCAGGGGCAGCTGGGATTATGGGATGGATCCGAGCCAGCTGATGCCGAAGGCAACAAAAGAGGACCTTTCAGCGGACGAGACATCCCTCCCCCCACCACGAGAACACGTGGACGGGGTTAAAAATAGCATCGGCCGAGCCCCGTTTAGCCTCATCGTTTCCGCGTCACATCCTGAGTGCGCGGCGCTGACAAGGGCGGCCAAGGATTGCCTGTCAGAAAGCAATGGGCTTAGAGGGCCTTTTGACAAACGGTGGAGAGCTTCATTTCCCACTCCCCTTCGTTTGAACTACTTTCAGTGCTTTTAAGGAGGTGACACGCACATCTCAGTTTCTAATAATTGGGTCCGAGTGGAAAGGAAAGCCTCTGTGAGATGAGTTTCCAGTGAAAATCAGGCCTCGACCTTCCCAGTGACAGAGCAGCAAGAACTGGGCGGTTTAAGGACGGGAGCTGCGAAGACGGTCTTCCCACCGACGGAGAAAGGTGGGACGACGCCCGCGGCGAGGTGGCAGGTCACTCTCGTGGGGATGGGGCCACTCGGTCCTTGGCTGCCTCAGACGTCCCTGGCTGCTGCTTGTCTTGGGTGGAGGCCAGACCTTTGGGAGCTGGCTTCCCCAGCATCTGCGGTTCCTCTCCGGAGAAGCACGTCAGCGCCGTGTCTGCCTTGCTTTGTTCCACTTTTAGCAAGAAGAAACAAACTCCCTTTTGGTACCACACCACGAACTCGTCAGTTAAAACGGTGAAGCAGGCGCATGCATTTCACATGTCCCCCCCGTCCCCAGCTTCAAATCAGGAAAGTCACCCCAAAGAGAACAAAATAGTAGAGCAGTGGAAACCAGGGACGGTGCATTGGAACAGCATGCCAGAAACTTCAGGGGGTTTCTGCAAAATGCCAGGCCAGGGGAATCAGAGGGCGGGAAGGGAGCCCACTGAACCATGTGTGTCCCGCTCTCCCTGGGGGAGGGGTAGCCTCCCTCTGCTCCTCCCGGCCCACACTCCAGAGATGACTGCGAAAGGTGGCCACTCTCCCTGCTGGCACGTGTCCCAGCCCTGCAGCCAGAGCACATGGCCATCGGCGGCCCCCGTCACGTCTCCAGGTGTGGGCAAGGGCACCCTAATGCTGTGAGCTGCCACCTCCACTGTTAACAAGAGGCTCACAGCCACTGGAGAAGTGGCCGGTGACCCAGCTTCTTCAGCAAAGGAACTCTTCAGCACAGCCACGGAGCCCTCTGCAGAGAATGCGACCTCTGACCTACCAAGGCAAAAAGGATGGTACATCACAGCTTTGCCATCCCCCTTATCTGGGCTTAGGCACGTTCAGCGGGGTCCTGCACAATGTCTCCTGCTTTTTACAGAAGCCACCTCCATAGTCAGCGCTCCTCAGACACAGACCAGAGCCGCCTGCGTGATAAGCGAGCCCCAGGAAAGACAGCTGGACATCTGAAAACTGATGACGGCTCCAGAAGGGGCCGATCTAGGGACTCGGAGCAAACGCCGCCCTCACCAGGACCCCGATTTCTGGGTGTGAAATGGGCTTGTGTACTGAGCAGTAAGAGAGCTTTGGCGGTTCCCAGCTCACGTTCCCCGTGTGTGTCGGGTCTGTGAACAGTGAGTGACACGAGAGCAGGAAAGAACGTTTTCTGATGAAAAGCACGACGACTTAATTAAAAGAAAAACAGTCAGTGGAAGCAGCGAAGGTTCGACGAGATGCTCTGAAATTCTCGGGGAAAAAGTCAACAGAGATTGATGAAAAGAGCAAAATTGAACCGATAAAAGGGCGAGAGACATACAGAGGAAAGTAAGTGACGTGGAGGACACATTCGGGACAGGCAACGTGTCCAGCGTCGGAGCAGAAATAGCAGCAGAAATTGGAGCAGAGGCAGAAGGATTTTCTAGTAATAGATGACATTTCATTCTTTCATACTTTCAAAATCTTTCCCAGGAACGCAGTTCTCAATCCTCTTATATTCATAATATTCTATATTTGAGCTTCATCTCCTTTTCTCTTGATTAGCCTTGCCGAAGATTGACTACTTTCCGTGTTTCCTGAAGACGCCCGTTTGTGAGGGTCTCCTGGAGGGCTGGCTCAGAATTCAGATTCCATGGCCTCTCCACGAATGCTCTGCATTTGAACTTGGAACTTCAATTTTACGACGTGTCTGAGGTTGTCTTATGATCATCTCAGTTCGGGAAACTGGAATATTGTCATGACATTTTCAAATAATTAATTGGGATTTATTTAACAATTTTATTTTTTCAATTCAGGAATTTCTGGTTTGTCATTGTTCTTTCTTTCCTCAGAAGTTTTGCTTTTTTCTTTTTCCTCCTTTTTTTTAAAACTCTTAAGATAAATCCTGTTTATTGACATTTCTCTCCTTTTTGCCAAGTAATAAAAGCTTTTAAAACAGAATTTTCATCTACGGGATAGCTTTCTCCAAATTCTGTGGTTTTGTACAAACAACATTTGTACAGGTGTTATTTTCTAAATAAATTGTAACTACAAGATGATTCCTTTCATTAACCAAAGCATCATTTAAAACTTTTCCATTTGTTTTTTTGTTTAACTTCTAAATGTTTTTTTTTTTTTAAATTTCCGTGCCATAAAGGCCTTAAGTGCTAGAACCAATCAGAAGTTAGAGAATAAAATGTGGTCAACCTTGACATCTAAAAGAAATTAGAAAGTTGTTAGTATGGATATGTAAATTTGGAGATAGAAGAGACATTGCCAAATAGAGAAAAATAGAATTACATTTTAGAATACATCAGTTTAGAGCAGGGTTTCTCAGTCGTGACACTACTGACAATTTGGACTGGCTAATTCTTTATGGGGGGGCTGTCCTGTGCCTTGTTGGACCATTGGCAGCAGCCCTGGCCTCCACCCACCAGGTGCTGGTGTCCCTCCCTCCACTGCACCTCATGTTGTTACACCAAAAGTGTCTCCCGAGAGTCAAAATTGCTGCATTTGAAACCCGCTGATTTAGAGAGAGGGACTTCTATCCATCCTTGCTCAAGGATGAATTCGGAAATCTGCAGGTTTTAAATCCATCTTTATCCCTTTCCAAATCCTTTCTTCAGCACAGATTAGAGCCCTGGGCTTTGAAGGGGAGTGGAGAGGAGGAAGGTCGCTATGAACAGTATACAGCAACGTGCACTAATCAAGTTATTGATTCTCTTTTTTTCTGTCCAGCAGAACCTTTTCTTCTCCATTCTTGACAGCAGTTCCCTAAACCAACGTTATTAAATGACCGCCAAAAGCAGCTGGAAGAATTCCTGCCAGATAGATGGTAGGTCCTTAATAGACTTCTCCAGAATATTTATTTGACATCCCTGAATGGTGGGCATTTTAATCTCTCTTTTGTAGTCAGTAAATTGAGGTTTGGGGAGGTCAAGTGGCCTAAAGTTATGCATGTGCTTCAGAAGGGGTGGATCTGGGAAAGGGACCTCGGTGGCCTGAGCCCCACACACACGCTCTCATTTCTTGGTTAAGATGAAGGCCGCTTAGCTGTGTCTTACTAGTCGCTCTCCCCACTGCTCACACCATTGCCCATAACATGTGTAAAACGACACTGCTTTGCAAAATAAGAACGTCTACAAATTGCTGGAGAATGTGAGGCATCTTTTCCAGATAGCAGAGTTTCCTTGCTCTCCTACCTTTTACTTCGCAAAGTTTCTCTTTTGTTGTATGAAAGATGAGATAAAAAACGAGAGTCAGAAAACATTCATGCCATTTCATCCACTAATTCTGCTGATGGCAATCATTCCTAATGAAATCCCAGATATTTTGCTATAAAATATTTGTCATAGTGTTATTTATAACAGTGAAACTTTTGGAAAAATACAAATGCCCAAGATAGGGTACTAGGTTACTAAATTATGATCAGCAACACCAGGGGTTATTATAGAAACATTTTAAATTGTTCTTATAAATCTGGTCTACTAACTTTTTAAGATATATATTAATTGTAATACTAAATTAGTGGTGCTGAAATGTACAAAGGTGAAAGTAAAATTCATGTCAAGTATTCCAGTACTCAGTATGTGAGTCATTAAGGCTGCTGACCAACTTGCTGGCCCGCTCTCTTTCTGGACATAGTAGGACTGGACTTTCCCGCCCAATAAAGTTATTAATAGATGTGGCCTCATGACTTGCTTTGGTCAGTTTCCAACACAGTTATTGACACTGTGTCCAGTCGACATTACCGACCACTGACGATCTGATAGCAGATAAGTATTTGTATTACTTTAGTTGTCTGCCTTTCTTTGATGAAGCTGATATTGTGTAGCTATCATATTGTGTAGCTATCATTTTGGGAACTGACTCCTTCTGTCATTTACCTAATTTTTATTGTAAGTATTCTTTGCCTGTTTACCCATTGTCTGCGAATACTTTATCTCTCTTTTGTTATTTTTCTTTCAGCTTGGTTTGTGGTTTTGTTTCTTTTTTTTTTTTTAACAAAGAAGTTAAATGTTTATATAGTCAAATGTTATCCTTTATTTAAGGGTTTTGGTCTTGTGGCATGCTTAGAAAACACTTCCCCACTTCAAAATCATAAATATTTATCTAAAGCTGGTTTCTAACACTTTTATGTTTTCATTTTTTAATACTGAAATTTTATAATCTAGAATTTATTTTGGAGTAAGGGAAGAGCTAGTGATAGAAGTTTTTTTTGCTTGTTTGTTTTTTAACTTGTTAATGAATTGTCCCAACACCATCCTTTCCACCTGGAGGATTTTCTACTAAAGGAAACTGTGTCCTCCTCATTTCTTGATCAGTTCTCTGCTTGATGTGGCTGTTTAGAATGTGGACAAGCTTTCAGACCTCGCCTCTACTGCCATTGTCTCCTACACTGTTTGCCGTATAAGGGGGTCCAGGGCAGGCCCCTGACGACCTTGCTCCAGCCTCTCTCCAGCCCTGACTTCCCCAGAGTGGAGGGTGTGGGTGGGTGTCTGTTGGAGGCCACTTCCCTTTCCTAGTGGAATATTCCAATCTTTCTTTGAAGGGATTTATCAGAGAAGATGCTTCCATTTACAAATAAAAGAAAATGCACTCAAACTGACTTACACACTCAAAGGCAAAAGTTTGCCTCCAGTGACCACAAAGCCCAGCAGCACAGTGGACGTCGAGCCTGGTTTTACCAGCGCCCCAGCTCCCTTTCCCTGACTCTCTCCACACTCTCCTCCCTGCTCCGGTTCACTGTCAGGCTGACATCCCTGGTGTTGGCCAACAGCTGCAGCAGTGCTATGTCTTGCATCCTTACACCTTGTCAGTCATTTTCCTCTACCATCAAATACAAGTCCTGGCTTCCCTTTCAAGGAACCAGTTTGGGTCATTCATCCAACCCTAAACTAATCAGCGTACCGATCACTAACTAGTGATTAGTGACATGCTGATTCCTGAACCAATCACTGTGGCAGGGAGGATGGGACTATATCAATTGCCTTAATACAGACAATCAGCTGGGTGTGGGAGTGGTGCCTCCCAGACCAAGAGGCTGCTCTCCAGTGGTGGGATGGATGTTTGCGGGCATCCATGACGATCATCTCTCAAGCTCTCCTTCAATGTGCTGTGTGCTGGCTTGTATAGTCCTTCTTCCCCAAAATTCATGTCTATGAATGTGACCTTATTTAGAAATAGAGTCTTTATAGACATAATCCAGGTAAGATGAGGCTTTGATGGACTAGAGTGGGCCCTAATCCAATGACTGGTGTCCTTACAAGAAGAAGGAAATTTGGAAACAAGATGGCGGGCTCACAGTGAGGAGCTGTCAAGGGATGAAAATTGGTGTGCCTAGAAGCAGATTTTAAAAGCAGTTCTTCTTTAAAACATCTTTTTTCATACCACCTGATAAGCATCTTGAACGCCAGGGCTGTAGCAGCAGTAAAATGGGTGTTATCAGAGAGAACTATCTTGAAACATTTATTTCCAATCCAAAATGGAGCTTTATATTGTGTTTGTCATAAATCTACATATTCTTCTCTACCAGATGACTATAATTGCAAAGTCGAGCTTGCTTTGACATCTGATGGCAGGACGATAGTATGCTACCACCCTTCTGTGGACATTCCATATGAACACACAAAACCTATCCCTCAACCAGATCCTGTGCATAATAATGAAGAAACACATGATCACATGCTGAAAACCAGATTAGTAGAAAAAAGTGAAAACCCTGAGCAAGGACCCATGATAGAACTTAGCCAAATGTTCTTTACTACTAAGCACCGTTGGTATCCTCATGGACAGTATCACACTCATGGTAAGAAACTGAATCCTCCAAAGGACAAATAATATTGAGGTTCTCCAGGGAATCAGAGAGAAATGTGCCTCATTCGCCATTTGAAAAAATGTAATCTGGTGTATTCACTATACGTTATAGAGTAAAATACTAATAATAAAATGTCTTTTCATATATTAGAATGTACATTTCTTTACATTAAGTCTGGATTTGACATTCTCCTTTAGAGAAATCTATTTCATCTTATTTTTCTTTTGCGATATTAAAGTCTTTCATTTACAGATAAAAAAAAAAAGAAGGGAATTTGGAGACAGACACACGGAAAGAAGGTCACATGACAGTGGAGGCAGAGATTTGAGTGATGCATCTACAAGGCCAGGGTCACCGGCAATGGCCAGCAACCACCAGAAGCTAGGGAAGGAGTACAGAATGAACTGTCCCTCAACTGGAAAGAAGACGCTTGCGATGTTTGCAGCCACCCAGTCCGTGGCACTTTGTCATGGCAGCCCTCGGAAGCTAATACATGCTGCAGTCTGCAGATTGAGTCTTGTGCCGATCCCTCCAGTTTTCCAACACATCAAGGCACTAATTCTTGGTTTCCGATGAGTACGCAGATGTGCCCTATGTAAATATTCTCGTGGTCGTTTTTAGAATTGGGAACTGTAGAGCTAGAAGCAGATTTGGAACCTAGCAGCCCTTATTTCTGTGAGACTTTTGCTCCATAAAAATGCATTAAATTAAAGAAAATGAGGATGGGAAATACTTACTGACATGCTCACGGGTGGCTTCCTGTCCACTGGAGGCTGTGGTGTGTTTCGTGCATGTGTCTGCGTGTGTGTGGTTATGCGGATATGGGAAAAAGGCGGAGGCAGTGGAAGAAAGGAGAGAGGCAGATTTATTGAGAAATAGAGAAAGAAAAGAATTAGGAACACATTTTATCTGAAGGAATTCATTTATTGGTAATAAAAATGGCTATTTTTATTACTGCTGCAATCTGTGCCGCAGCTTTGGAATCCTTTGCTGCATTATTTATAATACGAATTTTGGCATTCTTCTCTCATATATCCCTAATTTATGTCGAGAGCAACTATATAAAGCAACATGGGCACTATTTTTCTTTTAGCTAGTTGTAGGGAAAGTCATTCCTCAGTTTCTGACAAATGGGGCATTTTAGTTTTAAGCTAATACAAAGTCTGCCAGCTTATCAAAGGAGTTCACAATAGCAGGATGTAAATTTCAGGCACACACTTTTATATAGAAATATAGATCTTTTTCGATTGATTTTCCCTGGACTATAAACACAACAGGGTTCCAGCTGGGTTTGTATAGGATTTTACTAATACAGCAAAGCAAGGACCTCCTGGTGGTCACACAGGAGAAAAGAGTCGTGATAAAGGGTTGATCCAAATTAAAGATTGTTAATATATTAATTAAGCAAGGGTTTCTGCTTCATACTAATTGCAGAGGCTACATCATGGAGTGACTAACCTTTTCAATGAAGGGGGAAAAACAGATCTGTCGTCACATAGAGAAAATTCATAATCAGTTGGGGAAAGGAAATCTAATCAGCTCTTTAAATACGCTCTAATTATGAAGGCATAGGCAGGTTATTAACTGACACTTGAGATTTTGAGGAAAAGAAAATTTCATACCATGGGAAAATGGTGATTTGTTCCATGAGAGGGTGGCAATGACCATGGTGGACAGGGCAGTATGCCCCTAGCATTGTCCCTGGCACACAGTAGATGCTCAGTAAATAGTTGTTCAAATTGATGCCACTTTTTTTTAAATGGCCACTATTTATTATATTTAAGAGTCTGTTTGGGAGCAGATTATTAATGTGGCTTCAGGGTATCTGCAATTGCCATCGAATCGAGACATCTTTACAGAGCCTGTATTGCATGCAAGGCAGACTCCGTGACAGGCGCCGGGGTATAAAGGTGGGTGCAAACACACGCTCTGTCCTCATGGGGTTTAGAGATGAATGAGGGAGACGGGCAGCAATCATATCATTACACAAAGCAATGTGAAATTAACTGCTGAGGAGTGACATGCAATGCCACAGATGCCCACATCAGCGACATGACCTGGTCGGAGAGGTCTGGGAGGCTTCTCAAAGGGCTGCCTCCCCTTGGCCATCATAGCCATTCGGAGAATAAACCAGGTTCCCGGACAGAGCACAAGAGAGGAACGCAGAAAGGGTGATCCCAGAGTGAGCTGTGGGTGCTGGTTAAATCGTTTCAGCCACACACACTGGTGGGCTGGATAATATAATAAGCTGGTGTTTATAACATAATGTAGTAATAACATAATGTAATAAATAATAATACAGTATACTACTATTATTAATAATATAATAAATGTGGTGTTTCTAAAAACACCTCCTTTTTATGTGCCCAGTAATGTTTCTAGTAGATTTAGAAAGTCCGCGTTATTTTTCGGCAGCTCGCCAAGGGCCCTTTACTTATTCATACTCCTCATTGTATGTAGGAAGTTCTTCTATTTATTTTTTTACAGTTTACTTTTACTATCTGTCTGATTCCAGGAGGGTCAGGGGTCTTCGGCACTTACCTGTTACCCCCTCTCCACGTCCACAGCCTCTGTCCTGAGCCAAGCTGCCTTCCCGCTCCCTCTCGACTGGCTCACTCGGTTTTATGTTCAGCAGAGCACGTACGTCACCATTTGTTTTTCTGTTTATTCATGTGTGTGTTTATTGATGGTTTCCACTCCTGGGACTTAAGCTGTGTGAAGACAGGGTCCTCGTCTGTCTGGTCCACTGCTGCATCCCAGGTATAGAGAACAGTGCTTGGTACTGGTAGGTATCAAAAATATTTAACACATAAACTGATAAAAATACTTTAGAGGTAGAGCAAAGAAGAAAGCAAAGGACACTTTCTCTGCCACCAAATTATTTGGCAACATCTCCTCTAATACATGGGAGTGGCTATCTGAGGCAGGCAGGATGTCCCACCCCAAAGCCCCCACCTTCATTGCGTTCTCTCCTCCCCCCCCACCACACTGACAAGACCATGGAACAGGAAGTAGGGGTGGACTCTCGGTGGCACATGCGCCTTGGCGGTTACAGTCCACGTGACTCTGCTAGTTCCTGCATTCTGTTGTTTCAGAACATCACGGGCAGTGGTATGCTCATAATTAATTGATAATTGGATTTTGGGAGTGAAAAAAAGACCCTGAGTTGTAGTGTTTGCCAATTTCTGTAGTGTAAATATACCACCATAGCCAATTGCAAGCTACCAATTTGCTGAACATGGAGCATGTTCTATAATTTTACCAGTTTATGATGGAAACTTCATTCTTCCTGGCTGGCGGAAATGTTAACTTGTGTCCTTCATCCCTCTTCTGAGGGTCTTTTTTTTTTTTTTTTTGAAACAGAGTCCCACTCTACCCGGCCCGGGCTAGAGTGCAGTGGTGTCAGCTTAGCTTACAGCAACCTCAAACTCCTGGGCTCAAGTGATCCTTCTGCCTCAGCCTCCCGAGTAGCTGGGTCTACAGGCTCGTGCCACCATGGCCGGCTAATTTTTTCTGTTTTTAGTAGAGACGGGGTCTCACTCTTGCTCAGGCTGATGTGGAACTCCTGACCTCAAGCAATCCTCCCACCTCGGCCTCCCAGAGTGCTAGGATTACAGGCTGAGCCACCAAGCCCCGCCCCTTCTGAGGGTCTTGTCAAGGATATCACACCAAGACGTGGAGAGTGAAGGGACGCTGCTGGTCTGTGGTCCGTGGAAGTGCACGTGGACCCCACATCTGCTGCTTGACCTCTAGGCTCAGATGGCCTATGTTGCTGGTCTTGATGACTGCTTTAAGAAAATGACCATTGTGTTCTGGCACTTGCCAATGATGAGCAAACTATATGCAGTTGTGCCGTGAGAATAGCTAAACAAAAAGGTTGTTTCTTCTCCCTCCACAAAAAGAAAAGCATGCATGCATATAACATAATGGCAATTTTCATTGCCAAAAACTAGAGTGGAGATATTCTGCATCTTGAAAACTCATAATGATGGGTCTGAATTTTTGGATATTTTTTAGATGAGAACAGTCAATTCATCAACAAGAAGCAGCTTTTCTGTGATGAGCATGCAATTCCTTTATAAGCAGGGAAAAATAGACTTGAATGTCATTATGCACAATTTTGAATATGCCACATGATCATAATAACTTTAAGACAAAAAGTGAATAGAAAAAAGATTTGAAGGAAATGCACCCACTCTTGACTGTGCATGTCTTGGATAATGAAAATATTTGCATTTTTTTCTTCTACTTTTTTTAGTTTCCAAACTTTAAAAAAAACAACAACTGAGCATTACTTTGATAACGGAAAAAAACATAATTTAACTGGCAAAAGCAAGAGAGCAAGCAAAGAACTAAAATCATGTTTTTGCCACCACCAATGAAACCAAGAGAAGCCGCCGGGGAGACAGATTCTGCCTTGAACCACTGTCTAGGGGCAGGTGGACCTCTCAGCCTGGGGTGGAAGGTAGGAAAAGGCAGTGGCAAGAGGACTGCTTAGAGAACAGCTTCTTCAATCCTACCAACGTCCCCTTGGCACGGTCATTACCTGCCACTTTACTGAAGAAATTGTAGCTGCTGCCTGGACCATTGGCTCCAGTGTCGACCAGGGTGGGGGTTCAAGGGATTTGGGGACCAATCTAGAAAAAAGATATTACTACATGTGGCAATAGCACACACAAGCTTCGTCTGGCAATGCAGTGACAAGTTTGTATGTCACAGCAGGATTTTGCGGGGTCACTACTCAGAAGGGGAGGAGGGGGGGAGGGGAGTTCACAAACGCGCAGCAGCGCAGCAGAGTCCCTGGGTCAGAGGACTCTGAAGGGCGGCACCGGCTCGGGCCTGATAATTGCCATACAAGGCCCCTTCTTATCAATGGCCGGTAGCTGTCTGGTGAGGTTTCACGGGATATGCAAAGGAGGCAGGTTCTAAATGGGCAAAAATTTGCTTGTTTGGGATATTATTAAAATAATTGGATATGTAAAAATCTGAGTTTGGTACCAACAGGCTTTGAGCTAATGGGTCTCAGCCTGCAGTGAGGAAATAAACATCCTCAGGGCCAATGATACACAGAGGCCACCTTCGGCTCACTTTACATAACAACGGGATGCCACAGGGCGAGGCACAAGCCCCACTGCGTGGGTGCTGATGAGACTGATGAGAACAGGTGTCAGCTGCCCAGCCCTACATCTGCACACCCTTCTCCAAGCCACCAGAGCGGATGGATTTCAATCCTGGGAGCTGCCTCTCCCTGAGCAGAGGAGCAGCCTGAGGTTGTGGGAGCAGTCGGCGGATACCTCTGGCTTGTGGCACTGGGGACTCTTCCCTGCCCCTGCCCCGAGGTCAGTCCTGTCTCTCTGCAAATTGATCAGGTCCGCACGCGTGGGCTTAGCCTTTGGCATTTGCACGAGTATGTTGTCTTAAGAGACACTTAAGAGAAAAGGATACATAATGCTTGAAAATGAAAGAACGGAAAAAAATAAAACAGTTAAATATTTAATGCAAACCAGAAGAAAGCTGAGGTAGAACATCAGTATCTGATGAAATGGAATTTAAGGCAAAAAATATCCTAAGTCGCAAAGAAGGATGTTTTGTGTTTGTATATTTGTAAAAGACACAATAGAATATAAAAGCTGTATCTTGCACAAACATACAGGCATCAAGCAATACAACCTCAAAATCTAAGATGCAACAATTGACTAAAGGGCAGAGAAACAGACAAATCGACTGTATTAGAGCATTTAACACAGTTTTCCTGAAACTGACAGATTAATCAGGCAACATTTTAAGAAATAATAATAATAACCATAATAATAAGCAGAGATACAAAGAACTTCACAATACCATTAATAAGCTTGAGCTATTGGATATATATGTAGGACTCAATATTAAATAAACAAAGAATGCATGTTCTTTTTAACCCAATGTAAAACACAAAAACATGCACATGTTCAATAATAAAGGACATGTTAAGAAATTAATATTTACATACTCTGTTCTCCAACTACAATACAACACAATTAGAAATGAACAACAGAAGAGCAGCTTTAAAATCCCATATTCTTGGAAATTAAGTAGCATATTATTAAAGCACCCACATGTTAAGAAAGAAATCATAAAGTAAATTAAGACATATTTAAAACTGAATGTTCATGAAAATATTTCATGTCAAAATTCTTGAGACACATCTAAAGGTGTATCCAAAGAGTATTTAAAGAGACATTCATCACTTTAAATACATTTATCAGGAACAAGAACATTAAAAATAAATTGATGAATTGACGAAGTGTTCAACTCAAGAAATTGAAAAAAGGTCAGTAGAGCAAACTCAAAGAAATAAGGTAGGAGGGTAGAATACAGATAAAAGGGCAGAAATCAAATAGAGAAACAGCGACAACAAAACAGAGAAAATTAACAGAACCAAAAGCTGGTTCTTTGAATGATGATAAAAATAAATGAGTCACTGGCAAGGCTGATCCAGAAATGGAGCGAAAAAGAGAGAGAGAGAGGGAAGATGCAAATAATCAAAATACATAATGGAAAATAAATAACCACAAAGAGTAGGCTGTTTTACTGTGAGCATACATTCATTTAATGTGAAAACCTAGTGGATGCAGCCCCAGAAAAAAATTAAAAGGTCAAACTGGAATAAGGAGAACTACAATGTGAACAGACTGGTCATATTAATATTAAAGAAGTTGAAATTGTCATTAAAGACCTTCCCTCTCCCCCAAAACTCAACTCCAGATGGTTTCACAGGTGAGTTCTACCAAACTTTCACGGGACAGTTAATTCCTATGTTGCACAAGTTTTTCCAGAAAGTAAAAGAAGAAATAGGCTAACACTCATTGTATAAGTCATCTGTAATCTTATTCTAAAATCCGACAGCAGTGACAGCAGAAATGAAAACCATAGGCCCATTACATTTATGAATATAGCAGCAAAAGCCCCAAATAAAGTGATAGCTGCCCAAATCCAACAGTGCATCTAATTCATCATGATGAGGGTTTGGCTATGGAAACAAGGACTTTCAAATCAGAAAAGGAAGCAGTGTAATTCACATTTATAAGCTCATGGAAGAAACTCGTGCAATTACCTCAACGTGCTGACAAGGCATGTGATGGAGGCCCTGGTAAAGCCGGAAGACAAAGGGGCATGTTCACGGGCAGCCTTGCACGGAGCTGCCTGGACGTGCAGCGAAAGCGTGCACGGCAGCTGAATCTGAGTCCTGGCAACACGCCCTGCGGTCCTCCCAGAGCACAAGAGAAAGGGAGGCTTGTGAGGAGCTGTGGCCACTGCTGCCTCCCCTGGGAGGCTGTTTCAAGAGACAGTGTCTCATCCATGGCCTCCCAGGTTCTGATGAGGTGTGGGGCTTCCTGCCTCACCCCCTTGGACGGAGCTGCAGACTGTAAACGCCTCAGCTGCAGCCTGGACTTTGCTCCTCGGCAGTGAGGTATCCCACAACTTCATTGCAAGCATTGACCTCTTCCATTTAGATTCACCTTTTCTGGTGTGTGGGACAAGGACTGCAGGATGCTGGTACCTTTGACTTACACTTCTCTTTTTTTTTTTTTTTTTTTTTTTGCTGTCTGAATAAGTAATCAACTGTCCAAATCCAAAAGTGGCTCATTGTGTCATTACCAGTTGAATCAGTAAAGCTTCAACAGCAAAGCTGTAAACTGAAATGTGATTAATTTGATTGCATTAGCATTGATAATTTCCTTTCATCAAAGAACAGCAGGAACAAAATCATTGAGAGATCACAGAATAAGAAATGATTCTTGCCATGCCCACAACAAACAGGGGATTGCTGTCTAGAACACACAGAACTCCCGCAAAACCATAAGGAAATGACGGCATCCCAATAGAAGAAACAGGCAAAGGAGAATTTCGAATAGGCGTGTTAGAGAAAAACCCAGGAAACTTAGAAAAGTCAAAAGAAATGCTCAAAGTCATTAGTAATCAGATCACTGAAAATTAGCTCCACCATGAGACGTCATTTTACACTTTTAGGTTGGCAAGCTCACGCCTGCAAGCTCTTGAGAAACTCCCCACTGCTTATTATGGGGTGTGAACTACCATAGTGATGGGAGGGGTAGGGAGAGCTGATCTGAGAAGAGATGGTGAAAGAGCCACGTCGTGTAAAAGGGAGAAGTAGCTACATAAAAATGTACGAAAATCCACTTGTTCAAGCCCGGCCTGAGACGCTGCGTTGTCTGCACCCCACAGACGGCCTCCCAGTCGGGCTGTACCTTTGTTTATTAGGGAACCTGGACAACCTAGAGGCCATTGTAACTATCAGTGTTCCTGATACTAAACAAATAATATCATTTAAACAGAAACTTTTATTAAACTGCAACATTTTTACAATTCTTGCCATGGCATAGTTCGAACATCCATGATGTGTGAATGGACGTGTTACTCGGGGAGGACTGGGGCCGGGGCGGGGACAGCGGAACACAGCAAATAACTGAAACAGAGTCGTTAATACTTGATCTAGATTTTAAAGGGTGAGTAATGGTTAACATTCATTTTGTGCTCACTGTGTGCCAGGCACAGTGTCACATGTTGTCACACTGAGTCCTCACAACAACCCTGTGACGTAAAACTTACAGGTGAGGAAACCGAGGCAGAGTGAAGTTAAATATCAGGTCAAAGGTTGCACATGTAGCAAGTAGAAGCAGCAGGATTCGAATGCAGGAAGTGTGCCTCCAAATCTGCAGTTCCTACCTGCCATTCTCTGATACCCCTGTTTTTCAGGCAAATAAGCCATAATAGGACATTCTAATTTTTAATTTTAACTTTTTTTTGAGACAGAGTCTGGCTCTGTTGCCTGGGCTAGAGTGCAGTGGCGTCAGCCTAGCTCACAGCAACCTGAAACTCCTGGGCTCAAGTGATCCTCCTGCCTCAGCCTCCCAAGCAGCTGGGACTACAGGCGTGCACCACCATGCTTGGCTAATTTTTTCTATATATTTTTAGTTGTCCAGATCATTTCTTTCTATTTTTTAGTAGAGATGGGGTCTCGCTCTTGCTCAGGCTGGTCTCAAACTCCTGACCTTGAGCGATCCACCCGCCTCGGCCTCCCAGAGTGCCAGGATTACAGGTGTGAGCCACCGTGCCCAGCCCGT
>RJWJ010021098.1:0-28285 GCA_004363605.1 Indri indri | reverse complement strand
TGTAACTTCTCCTTTTTTGTTCCTGATGGAGCTTATCAGGGATTTTTCTTTTCTGGTTTTTGTTAGTTTAGCCAAAGGTGTGTCAATTTTGTTTAGTTTTTCAAAGAACCAACTTCTTGTTTTATTAATCTTGCGTATAGTTTCCCTGTTGTCAATTTCATTTAGTTCTGATTTGATCTTATTAATTTCCCTTCTTCTGCTGGGTTTGGGGTTGGTCTGTTCTTCTTTTTCCAGTTCTTTGAGTCGATTCATTAGGTTGTCTATTTATGATCTTTTTGACTTTTGGATATAGGCATTTATAGAAATAAACTTTCCTCTCAGGACTGCTTTGGCTGTGTCCCACAGATTTTGATAATTTGTGTCACCTTTGTCATTTAGTTCAAAGAATCTTTTGATTTCCTTCTTTACTTCCTCGTTTCTGAAGGAATCGTTCAGCAGAAAGTTGTATAATTTCCATGACTTTGTGTAGAGATGAGAGTTTCTGTTGGGGTTGATTTCTATTTCTATTCCACTGTGGTCTGAGAAGATGCATGGTATGATTTCTATTCTTTAAAATTTTTTGAGACATGCTTTGTGTCCTAGAATATGGTCAATCTTAGAGAATGTCCCATGAGCTGATGAGAAGAACATATATTCGTTGGTTTTTGGGTAGAATGTCCTGTAAATGTCAGTCAGGCCCATTTGTTCTAGAGTTCTGTTTAAGTCCATTATTTATTTGCTAATTTTCTGTTTGGAGGATCTGTCCTGTGCTGTCAGTGGGGTGTTGAAGTCTCCGACTATTATGGTGTTGCTGTCAATCAATTTGTTTAGATCAAGTAGAGTTTGCTTTATGAATCTGGGTACACCTAAGTTGGGTGCATGCATATTTAGAATTGTTATGTCTTCTTGTTGAACTGTACCCTTCACCATTATACAGTGGCCCTCTTTGTCTTTCATTACTTTTCTTGATTTAAAAACTAAGTTATCTGAGACCAAAACTGCCACACCAGCCTTCTTTTGGCTTCCATTTGCTTGAAATATTGATTTCCACCCCTTTACTTTGAGTCTAAATGCATCCTTGCAGGTTAGATGTCTTTCCTGGAGACAGCAGTTGCTTGGCTTGTGTTTTTTTTTTTTTTTATCCATTTGGCCTGCCTATGTCTCTTGAGAGGGGAGTTCAAGCCATTCACATTTATTGAGAGAACTGATGAATGGGGTGAATTACTGTTCACTCTGTTGGGTTGCATTTTGTTGCATTGTTTTCTCTCTTGAGCCATTGTGGGATCTAGCCTTTGATCTTTAACTTTTGGATGGTTTCACATTCAAGAGTGTTTATTGTGCTGATCCTTGTGTAATTCTGTTTTGAGTACTTCTTGGAGAGCAGGTCTTGTCTTGGTGAATTCCCTCAGTCTTTGCTTATCTGAGAAAGTCTTTATTTCTCCTTCATATATGAAACTTAGTTTTGCAGGATACAAGGTTCTAGGCTGGGCATTATTCTGTTTCAAAAGAGTGAGAATGGGGCCCCAGTCTCTTCTTGCTTGTAGGGTTTCAGTTGAGAAATCTGGAGTTGTTCTGATGGACTTTCCTTTGTATGTTACTTGTTTCTTTCACCTTACAGCTTATAGAAAGGCCTCTTTAGTGGCTATTTTGGTCAATCTGATGACTGCGTGACATGGTGTCTTCCTATTTGCATTGACTCTCCCTGGGTGCCATTGACCTTCTTGTACCTGTATATCTAGATTTTTAGCTATGCCTGGGAAATTATCCTCTATTAATTCTTCAAATAGCTTATCCAGCCCTTGAGTGCTTTCTTCTTCACCTTCCAGAACCTCTATGACCCTCAGGTTCAGTTTTTTCACATAATCCCACATTTCTTGTAGGCTGATTTCTTTTCTCTTAATTTTCTCCTCAATCTCTGTGACTGACTTATTTAATTGGAGGAGTTGTCTTCAATCTCTGAGATTCTTTCTTCTGTTTGATCTACCCTGTTCTTGAAGCTTTCCACTGTGTTTTGTAGCTCCGTAAATAAGCCCTTCATTTCCAGGAGATCAGTTTGATTTTTCTTCAATATTTCAATTTCTTTAGTGAATTTTTCTTCCAAGTCCTGGATTTTTTTTCTGGTTTCTCTGTGCTGGTCATCCATTTTTTCTTGCATATCATTCAGTTTTCTTACAATCCATGTTTGAAATTCTTCTTCTGTCATTTTAGTGTTCTGAGTTTAGTTAATGTCCCTTGCTGGGGAGCTGTTTTTCCTCCTTGGGGGTGTGCTTTCCGTTTGACTCTTCATACTTCCAGAGTTCTTTTACTGGTTCCTTCTAATCTGGATCAGTTGTTCCTTCTTGCCTTTAGATTTTTGTTTGAATAATGACATGTGCTGTTTAGTCTCTGAGCCAGTAGATGGTGTTCATGGGTGAAATTCGACCACACTGTCTATGAGGAATCAGTAAATGCAGTAAAAAGGTGCGTAGGGTGACTTCCCTGTCAGTAGGTGGCACTTGCTGGGAGGAGCCAGCTGCAGTGCTATTTTTGGGTCCTGTAGCTAGCTCTCGTTCCTCTAGAGAGGCCCTCTTGTGCCTCGGGTGGTCAGTGGGGCCCTGGGACTTCCAAGTGTGTCCTTATTCTCCACCTCAGTGGGGGCAGGACCAGGAGTGAGTCTGGGTAGGGCTGGGTTGGGTAAGCCTGCCCTCAGCCTCCACAACTGCTGTTAGCAGGGGTCAAAGTTCTGTTCTTTGTTTCTGTGCAAAGCTGCTGGGAGGGGCTGAAATGGCTCCACTCAGCTGAAAGTCTGGGCTTCGGGGTGGGGCTGTCTGAAACCTGCACTCTGGAGCAGGTCTTGCTCCCCTCCACCCTCCCTCTCTCTGTGGCCTCTCCCAGGCCTCTGCCAGCAAGCGGGACCTCAGGCTGATGGATCTCCCCTGGCTGTGACTTGGGCTGGGAGGTTCCCTACCCAGGATCTCAGCCCGAGCTGGGTGCACAGCCCTCTTTTGGGAGGAAGGTTGCCGCTCAGGCAAGCTGATCTGCCCCTGAAGGCATACACTCCTCAGTAGGCTCTTTCACAGATATCCCTTCTGTGCCCCAGGGCAGTGTGATCGTGACCTGGGTGTACGGGGTCTGGTCTTCGGGCCTGTACCCTGGGCCCTGGAGATCAATCCTTGACCCTGCCAGGGGGAGGGGTGCTGGTCTTGAATCACCCACAGGGTGCCCAAGGTGGATCCCAGGCAAGCAGCACCCGGGAGGGCTGGCAGGTAGGGAGCTTGCAGTCTGAGTACCCTTCAGTCTGGTGTAGGGCCCCAAAAGGAAAGGTCCTGTTCCTTGGAGATGCCTCCGTGTGATGGCTATATTGTCTCTCTGGGTACCCATGGGTAGGGAGGGGGAAGGAGAGAATGGAGCACTATGGCGTCTGCTGATAGGCTCGGCTCTGCGCCCGGGGAGGTGCCCCGAGGGGGCTGGGAGCCCAGCGCTGAGTCAAGGCCTCTGCTCACTGGTGGCAGCCCTCTCTGGGCTGGTGTCGGCAGATCTCTCCAACCACTCAGAAGCCCACCAGCAGTCTGAGATGCAAGGGAAGGGGAAGTTAACCGCTCCACCTACCCTTGTCACTGGTCTCCAAGCCTCTTGGGACCTTTCTCCTTCCCGTTCTCCTCCGCAACATCTTCCCGTGGAGTCTCCTGTAGTTTCAGGCACCCTTCCTTCCGACCCTCACCCGATATATGTTTCTCTGCTAGTTTATTTTTTTCTCTTTCTTCTAAAATTTGTCTTTTTTGCAGAGACACTCTGACTGGCGGCTTTTCTTGTCTGCCGTCTTGGCTCCTCCCCCTGCACCAAAGTATTTTGCCTTACCTAGCAATGGATGAGAAAGGGGTTACCCTGGCACATTCAGGCCACGTGGTACAAGCCTTCCCAGACTGTTACCCTCCTGAAGCTTCCTGAGGAGAACACAATGAGCTTGCTGGAGATGTCACAGAGCCTCTGTTGCCATGCCAACGATTCGTAGGTGAGATCACAGAGAAGAGGGTAAGAGAGAAGAAAGAAAAATGCAGGAAAAGGTGAAGAATAATAGTAAAAACATACAGTATTTAAACTTATAGTGGAGAAATGTGTTGGAAACTGTGGGGAAAACTGCTTTTTCAGAATCACTGACTTTCAAACATCTTCTCAGAGAGATGTGGTTTCACAGAAGAATGGTTTCTGAGCTACTTAACATCTTAGTCTAAAAGTAAAAGATTCGGGACTGATTTTAAAGCTCACACACTATTGTAATACCAAAAATTTCTTATGAGGGAAGCTAGATGGCCATTAAAATGGCAGAAACTCAAAATATATTCTCTGCAACATACCATCGAGGAGGGGATGAAATGGTTTTGAATTATAGCATGAAACTTCAAATACTCCAGGGGCTCCTACAAAGTGTAACTTGGAGTGTCCTTGACTTAACACTGAAAGATGAATAGGAGTGGGAGCCAGGGGTGTGAAAGAAGGAACCTCGTGATCTAGGTATGCAACTCTGAATAATACTTACTCTAAAGTTCTCCCAGCATCAGTGTGTGGTCCATGGGCAGACTGAGTGTGCACTTAAAAGCCCAGGGCCTGTCAGTTTGACTGAGATGATGAGGATTATCCTGCCACCTTGTGGCTCTGAGCCCACATGCACAGGGCTTGGAGAAGAGAGGAAGGAAATGAAGGAATCACAGAGTGCCTAACTGAAGAAGGAAAGTTCAGAAACACATCTTCCTCCCACCTCCCCATAGAAGTCAACTCACCCAAGCCTGCTCATCACTATCAGCACAGAATAACAGCATATTTACTTAATTAGCAATATGAAAAGGGCCTGAAGTTCAGCCCTGGGGTGGGATTTTCACTGAGAAAGATTTCCTAGGATTTTTTTCCTACTAGAGTGGCTTGATGCACTGTGAGCTCCTTGAGGTCAAAGACTAATTAATTTTGCCTCTCCAGAGTCTAAAGTTCAATTACTTTTTCATTAAGTTAGGCTATTTATCAAGCAGAGTGCTTTAGTTACAAGATTAATTAAGAAACAAGTCCTCAAAACAAAAATGACATATTGTTGACTAGAGTGAAGGAAAAAACATTTAATAACCACTAGAAGTCATGTTCAGATTAGATGTAATCTTTACTGTTGTTATCCTAATCCCTTGAAAGATATATCAAATAGAATTTAAGCCAAATATAATCTCTTAACCTCTGTGAATTTCTGTTTTATCACTGAAAAGGGTAATGCCTCCCTCACATTTTTCCTGTAAAATCTCTGGCATGTAGCCTGGCATGGGATAGATTTGTGGGGAAAGCAAGTTTAAGAGCTTGAGTGCTAAATGAGACTCCAGCTGATTTCTTACACACACTGAACTGTGAGGTCACTGGACCATTCCAGTGAGCATGGGTCCCCCTCCTGGGTGGCCCATTAGTGTAGTCAAGGTGACCAATTGTTAAACCACCACATCTGAAGAGTACGAGGAGGCAGAGAGGTTGCTGCTAGTGAACGATTGGGAAGGAAGTCGGGATTTGAGATTTGTTAAAATGAATCTTCCTGTCACTTGAACAAGCACATATGAGAAAAGGGGAGCTCCAGGGTTCCTTGAAACAAGTAGTGACATGCACTCTGAGGCAGTTTTCTAAAATCTAGAGCCATCCTGGAGCGACCAGGTTGGCAGTAAACCAGAGGGGACATGACTTGGTAGCAGTCTCAACAGTGGATTCAGGAAGGTCCTTTCACCTCTGAGTTCACCACTGAAAGTAAAACAGGCTGGAGGACTGAGTGGTGCACTGTGATTGTCCCTGCTGCTCCTGAGGGGCGGCCTCCAGCATCAAGATGTGGTCAGAAAGGGATGCATAATAAAAGGAAGGGAGAGTTTCCTGGCACTGCTCCTTTTTGTGTAACAGCTAAAGAGGATTTGTGTGAGGACCAACCTGTGTCAATGCAACACCAAGAATCCAAATCTTTGATACCTAGAAATGTTAATTATACACATGTGGGAGTCCCTTCACTGTCCTGATTCAATGTTCACTTTGTTGTGAATATTCTCTCAAAACAGGGCTATGACCTTGACTATTTTTCTCGAAATATATTTTAGATTATAGAAAAGAAAAGTACATGTGATAATATGTCATTCTTTTACAAAACCCACATGTTTGTTTCCTTGGTCCTCCAGGAGAATGTCCAGGAAATATTTGTTTGGAAATCCTATGAGAGTAATCTTAGCCAGCACCTCTTTGTTTTCTGTTATTTTTCAGATGACATGATGGCAGAATTCTGGAAGCTTTGGTGAATCGGAGATTAAACAACTGAAATTAAGATTTTATGTTTCCTTTATTTGAAAAGGGAAAACTGAATCTGTATTACCAGGTGGAATACCAAATGTTTTAAGGAAGAAACAGAATGATCACCCAATGTGATAATCTTAGAACAAGAAGAAGTAAACAGAGTTGTTCTCAAAGAGAAAGGAGTTTGTTCTTTAAATCAAGAAGTAAAGAAAAGTCACTATCTTCAGACATGGGATCATGTTTCATCCCATAGAAAGGGAGGCTGAATAACAGAGATTCAAGATTCTCAGCTACATCTAAGTCAACTCAGATGTCCCCATCCCAAACTGTTTTGGTTGTCTGTGACTATAATAGTAAACCAACAAAATCTTAGTGATATAGGAAACCAAAGGCATGTATTATCTCTCATGAGTCTGTCTGTCTACTGGACTCAGCTGGGAAACTCTTTTGAACAGGCAAATGACAAGACCAAGGCTACATTTTAGGATTTTCTGAGGACTAAAGTAGCACAAGTAAGAGGTAATAAAGGTCTGAATAATCGTTTTCCTCCTTAGTCTTTCAAAGTGAGAAGTTTGCTTTTGGATGTTCAAGTAGTCTGGGGTAGAGACAAGTGTTCCTAGGGCACACATTGCTGATGTCCTCAACTATTTTACACTACTTGGTGTGAACATTCACTCCCACCAGAGTGTTTTAATCAGACTATGTAGGCCCCTGAATGTCATAAAGTAAAAATGGAAGGGACACTAATCACTAAAAGTAAATACTTCTCTCATATTAATTGATAAGTCACATGTTCCTCTCTCTGTAGTATTTCTGTCAATTAACTTAAATGTTGATACTTCTTGCACCTTCCACTCATATCTAAAGAATTCTGCCAAGCTATCTTTCTAAAGTTATTTCTAAATACTATAAATTTTTATTCAATATCCTACAATCTCTATACCTCAACATTTTCCTCATTAGGCTCTGTATCCCCTAAAACTATGGCTCCCAACTCCCAGGCTGCAGACCAGTACCGGACGGTGGCCTCTTAGGAACCAGTTAACACAGCAGGAGGGAAGTGGGGGTGAGTGAATGAAGCTTCATGTATATTTACAGCCACTCCCCATAACTCTCCATTCTTCCCCAGACCCAGGTCCGTGGAAAAATTGTCTTCCATGAAACTGGTCCCTGGTGCCAAAAATGTTGGGGACCATTGCCCTAAAATGTGCACAGTGACACTGGAAATGTTTCTAAACTTTGGTGACACGTTGTGTCTTTTTTCCCTCAGACTATGTCCTCTGGAAGTTTCTTGGAGTCCACATTCCAGAATGTGGATTCTTTGTAAATGATGGTGCCTTAGAGAAGTTGCCACTACTTTTTCCTGATTCCTCAGAGAATGTGTAATCAGTAACTTTTTAAAGATTCATTGGCTTGGAAGAGAACTTTTCTAATGCTGTTGAGGCCATGTCCCAGGAGAACATGAGCTAAAGAAAGAGCATTCTTTATTTTTGTACAACAATGAAACTCTTTGTCTAGCTGGAGGCAGAAAATGTTTTATAAAACAGGCCATTTATAGATTTGGCCCATATCAGAACTATGATAGCTTCGGCTTTTGATTACTGCCAAGGGTCTTGACATCCCTGTGTCAATTCCCTTTCATTCGATAATTTCGTAATGTTGGTTTATGAATGCTTCTAGTTTAGAGCATTTTAAAAAGAGATAAATATTACTAAAACCTCCACCTGATCATACTAAAAGACTTCCCAGAGCACTGGTCTGGAGAGTAGGTAGGGAGAAAAACTTCTTTTGAAAATTTTGTGTTTGTGCTTAAAATGTATGCCCTCATGACTTCTAGGACTCACATCCCTGCACATTGCCAAGAAAAAATATTTTTCAGGTAACTCAGATCCCTGACATCTTTTCATAAGAATGTGGGAGGAAAGATGTTAACCTGCAACTAAAGAAAGTGTTTGACGTCTATCATTTAGGAGAAATTTTTGATTTTGCACAAACATATAAGGAAAATAAATCCCAAAATTTTATGAAAAAAAGCTTCATAAAAATAAAGTCCCGTGCCTAGATCTTCTTTTGCAAACTTCTGTACATAATAACTAAATCAATATGATAGTGATTATACCAGCCTACAAAATTAAAGTGAAAAGTTAAGCAAAAACTTAAAGCCACTGTTTTCTACAGAAGACATTGCAACTTACAATATTGAAAGTCAACATTGGTAAGTAATGTTATAGATTTGCTTTCTTATAATACTCAAGCTAACAGAAGCAGCAGTAGAAATTGAGAGATAATGACTTTAAAATGATTACTACCACCTCACTGTAAAATATGTGCATTTTTTGCATATTTAAATAATTTTAAGTAACATATTTAACTAAGATATACATAATCAAAATGTCCCTTACTGAGTCTATTGCACTATATGTTGGGTTTAGGATAAGAAACTAACACATTTATTAAGTGCTAACTTTGTATTGTTTGCTAGCCAGAAACTATCAAAGATCATTTCTGCCCAAAAACAACAAGCTTACAAAATGAGTTTAACTTTACCTGATTCTATTATGGTTACATATTAAGAGAGTGATTTAGCTGGCAAAAGTTTGTTTTTGTGCAACCAGCTGCATACTACGCCCAAAGCTCAGAATATGCTGTATAACCAAGAAGAAGTAAACTACTAGTCCTAACTGATAACGATATGTCTCTTGACCTTGCAGATTACCGACCCAATGAATATCTCTGAGCCAGATTCCAGCTTTGCTTTTGTAAGTGAATTTATACTCCAAGGTTTCTCTTGTGAGTGGAAGATTCGGATCCTCCTCTTCTCACTGTTCACTACAACATATGCTCTGACTGTAGCAGGGAATGGAGCCATCGTTTGTGCACTATGGTGTGACCAGCAACTTCACACTCCCATGTACATGTTCCTGGGGAATTTCTCCTTTCTAGAGATATGGTATGTCTCCTCTACAGTCCCCAAGATGTTGTTCAACTTCCTCTCGGAGAAAAAAACCATCTCCTTTGCAGGATGTTTCCTCCAGTTCTATTTCTTTTTCTCTTTGGGGACATCTGAATGCTTGCTTTTGGCTGCCATGGCCTTTGATCGGTACCTTGCTATCTGCCGACCCTTGCGCTATCCTAATATCATGACCGGGCATCTCTGCACCGAACTGGTCATTACCTGCTGGGTTTGTGGATTTCTGTGGTTCCTGATCCCCATTGTTCTCATCTCTCAGATGCCCTTCTGTGGTCCAAACATTATTGACCATGTTGTGTGCGACCCAGGGCCACTGTTTGAATTGGCATGTGCCTCTGCCCCCAAAACTCAACTATTTTGCTACACTCTAAGCTCATTAGTTATTTTTGGTAACTTCCTCTTTATTCTTGGGTCCTATATCCTTGTCCTAATAGCTGTGTTGCATGTGCCTTCAGGCACTGGGAGACATAAAGCCTTCTCCACCTGTGGGTCTCATTTGGCTGTGGTATCACTGTTCTGTGGCTCTCTGATGGTCATGTATGTGAGCCCAGGACTCAGTCATTCTGCTGGGATACAGAAAATTGCAACTTTGTTCTATGCTATGGTGACCCCACTCTTCAACTCCCTCATCTACAGTCTCCGGAATAAGGAGATAAAAGCAGCCCTAAAGAAAGTTTTGGGACTTCCATAATAATCTAAAGCATCTTAGATGATTCCTCCATGATCAGGTCAGTATAATATAACAAAAAGCAATCAGAGTTACACAGTTATCTAAATCTACAAATATTGGTCTGATAATACTGACTCTATCAGCCTGTGAAATTAAGCATCTATTGGGCTCCTTAAAATTAAAATTGCCCAATTATATACGTAAATAGAAGTGTCTGGTTTCTATTTGGCACTTAGACTGTGTATTAACTAAGGAATGTACACATTTGGGTTTTTGTCTGGATAGTTTTCATATGATTTATTTGTGATAAAAATTCTTATATTGTATTTGGTCATTTAAATTTCTAGTTCTGGGATCAATAAAATTATAACTATGTCATTTTGTGTATTGATTTGGTTGTAAATAAAGTGAAAATATATATTTTCTGATTGTGGTTCTTATTATATTTGGTTTTATTAATTTTGTTGATATGGTCATTACTGACAAATAAACCCTTAGAAGCAATTTACCAAAATTTCTATGGAACAATAAAATATTCTAGCCTAATGATACCTAAACATTTATTGTTTTCTTTAAACATCACTGCTTTCAAAGCCCCAAAAGACAAATTCTAATTCCATGTATAGTAATATCAGTCAAAATATTCAGAAATGCAGTGTTCTGGATACCTAATATTTTTACCTAAATGAAATATAACCGAAAACTTGAGTCAGTTAATTGGGTTTTAGATGATGGACTGTCTCCCCCTAAAAATTGAAGAGAGAAATGGTGTACTTGGGGATAAATTGCTTAAGTTAAAAAAAATTAGCAGTTCATTGTTATTTGTTGCTGAAACAGTGCAAAAATAGCATTAAGGAAAAAGTTTAAAGGAAAAAGTATCCAGAATTAAATCACTCTAATGCAACTATTTTTGTTTAAATGTCTGTTTTATGTAATATTATGTTGAACTTGTTCCCATGTTAGCAAGTTTTTATAATTACTTGCAAGTTTTTATAATTACATAATTATAGGAACTATAATATCTTATTAAATTAATATGGTATAAATTAAGAATTTTTATGTGACGAGATGAACATTTTCCTAGAAGTAGGGTCTTCCTTCCAAGTAGCTAGGAGCTGACTTATAAAGGATGTAAGAAAGGGAATTTTCATAAGGGGGATTAGGAGGAAAATGAATGTCACCACTACACACGAATGGGCTCTTACAGGATTAGCACTCGGTCTTTCAGGAGTAAAGTTACTGAACACTCCAACACCCTCCTTCCACACACCACTGATCCTATTGTTGGACATTATAGCTATGTTCATTCTTCTGTTATAAAATTATATTTCACTAAAATCTTCATAAAGATTTGCCATGACAATATTTTACAAACCTAAATTAGGAATCATCACCTAATCAGAAACAAAACTGTCCCCAAAATTCCAGGATATAAGAATACTGTGTGCATGCAACAATTTTTGTTTCAGAGTTTTTGTAGTAGAACAATTTCTTGGGAAAGAGATAGTTATTCAGTTCAAAAGGTAGAAACACATTTGTGAGTTTGGGCATGGACATTCCAGATTGAACAACTATTTGCTCCTTTGATGTGACACGTTGTCAGGTTCCTCAGTCCGTCTTACTTACTTATGGGAGCTCTGCCATATCTCTCACTTGTACATCCCATTGAGGATGTTTCCTATATTCCATACCCCTTTCCTGGGTATGTGACTTTAAAATTACTTGGAATCTGATCAGCAAAGGGCTTAAGCAGAACAAGTAGTCAAGGCAGGCAATATTTCCACCATAATTTCAGAAATCCCTCCCTTGGGTTACCAAGTTAATACATTTGCACAGCCACTAGCTTTTCAATGGTCGCTTCTTACATCCCCAGATACCATGATTGTTGATTCACAATCTTTTCTATAGTGCTAAATTATTTGACCAAACACTACATAAATACTATATTTTTCCAAGGCCAAACTGCGTCCCAAAGAGAGAGAGAGAGAAGGAGAGAGAAAGAATATTAGGCATATCCATAAAAATACAGTGTTCTTTTTTTCTTTAGTATTTAGACTTTCTAGAGAACACAGCAGAGTGATATTTAAAAATAATTGTGCTGGTTAGTGGTTTCCTCAGAGGAAATGAAAATAGAAAGTCATGGTATTTATTAGCTACCATTAAACATTTGTTAAGTCGACCAAACTTTTAACCTTCCCTCAACTACAACTAATGCCCTCACGAAGCAAAATTTATTTGAACAACCAGATGTGCATTCAAGGTTACTGCAAAATTAGAGCATGAGGCACATGGGCAAACAATATTACAAGAGAAGAATAACAATTAATATTTTGAGCCACTTTTTTGTGCCACTCAATGTTGTAAGTTTTTTCTATGTTTCATTTTATTTCCTACTCATAACAACCCAAAGAAGTCAGGTCAGTTTTATCGTATCTCCAGATTATTAAGGGTGAAACAGGCACAAAGAGTAATTTAGTTAGTTGGAGACAATATCTGATCCCAGGCAGGCTGACTATAGAGCCCACACTTCTTACTACCAGAGAGGAAAAGGGACAACACTCTAGAATGAGGTAGATTGGTTCAAATCTAAGTACTATTCCCAATTGTGTGAGCTTGCATAAATTATTTGACCTTTTTGCCTTGGTTGCTTAATCTATAAAATAGAGCTAATGATAATACTTTTGCCAGACAGTGGCTTTAAAGAATAAATGAGGTAAATCAGAATAGGATCTTATACATGGTATCAATGCAATCAGTTTCAGTTAACATTACTAATGTCTTTCATTTGTAAAGCTCTTTATCATTTACAAAACATGTTACATAGTTGCTCAGTTCATCCTCACAAATTCTGTTGCACAGTTAGGGTTAGATATTTCCACACTCATTTCATAGATGAGGCCCAAAGAAACCAAGTATATTGTCCAAGGTCACACACAGTAGGTGAAGGAACTGACTTTAAGTAAGTCAGAATTCTGCTCTGCTATACATCCTCTCCTGGGAACTATGGCCAGGTTCTATGTAGCTAGCTTCAGGACATGGCCATGCAGGCCAAAGAGCTGGTTTTATCCCAGAAATGAATATTGTAGAGGAGAAATAAGTGTAGGAGAAACACTCAAGGATTTCTTTTCAGTAGTTTTAAGACAATAACTACACAGATTACATGAATATTTATGTATAAAGCATTTAATATATAAAAATTATGTTATTGAGTAAAAAAGGCAGGCAGACCATAAGACAATATGACTATATAATCTTACATAAATAGTCATGGAATTATTTAAATTTAAATTATTTAAATTATTTAATTTAAATTCTTTTTTTCCTCCATTATACTAATATCTGTTTATTTCCTAATTTTTCCATGTAAACATGTATACTTCATCTTAAGTATGCAGCTAATAAGCTCTATCACACATGTATTAGGTATAAAATAAGAATGAATATAGTGATGGAGGTTTAAAAGTAGTGTCTTTTCTCAAAAGTCTTACTTTCAGATATTAATATCCTCTTGAGCAAATCTTTATACCCAAATGAACAGCAAAAGAGACAGATTAAGTGAAGAGAAGAGTTTTGAAAGGCAAAAACATTAACAAAAAAAATTGGGGCACTACAAAATCTAAGATTTTAATCAAAACTCAAATTTATTTCCCCAATCCTCAACAGAACAAAAGTCCCTCACAGAATACTTGAAAAGTTAATTTTGGGGACAAGAGATGAGAGAATTATTTTAATAGTGTCAAAGTCAAACTTACATAATTGTTATCGCAACAGAGGCAGAAAAAAAAATCGGGAAGGATTTCTGTCAAGTTAAGCAAGATATGAATTAGAGAGTGGGGACCCTTCTCTCTCTGGAAAATTTAATTACCAAAACCCAGTCCTGGCTCTGATCTCTTGACTTCCTTCCCAGAAGTTTCCCAATAGCCCATATCCTCTGGAAAAGAAAGATCCTACCATTCAGCTAGAAATCCACCTTCTACCCTGCACGCCAAGCCTCAGTGGGAAAGTGGAGTCCCCTTCAGCAAGACTGCGCATCCCTCTTCAATTTTTCTGCTATAGAGGGAGAGGAGGAGAAGGGTGGAAATGGTAGAGGGGTTTTGAGGATGTCTTATTTTGAGGAAGAAAACTCTCCTGGAAAATGGAGAAGGAACTTGTTCTTTCAGACATTAGGAGGATATGAAACAAAGTCAGTGAGAACTGAAATCCCCAAACTAGAAAAGAGGAAATCATGAAATAGAAAAGGGTTTTGCAGGGGGAAAGGGAGAGAAAATGGTGCAGTTCGGGGAGAAGTTAAGAAGTTAATAAAGCATTCTCCTTCCCCTACTAGTTAATAACAAGAGTGTCACCTGTGTGTGACAGAGGACAGAGGCCACTGTGGAGGAAAGAAACACAGAAGGCTTTACTCTTGCTCCAGGATAATGTGAGAGAATCCTTCCGGAGAAATTTCAACCCTGTCTCCACCAACTTCCATTTTCTCTGCTCAGAGGTAAACAAATGGCTGCCCTAGGGCCAGGTAAGTTTGGTGGACAACATGGAAGAGGAAGTAGTGGAAACTGACAGGGAAGAAAACAAAAATGAAGAATCTCCCCTACATAGAGGTTCTACAGCTCTCCCTAGGAGAAGCCAGACGCCTGGAGCTGGACAGGGACTAGGCAGAGTTTAAGAGGAATATTTGGGTTAAGGCTAGACACAGTGTAATTGGCCAAATGAAAAACTCTCCTTTGTGGACCATTTAAATATGCCTCAGGATAATATTACCAAATTTGGTCTCCTGAAGCCAAAGAATCGCTCCATAGCTCAGAATTCTATATTCCTAGGATCTCTGCCTCACATCCATTATGTCTCCTCAGTCTGAGATCTATTCCACCCCTAGAATCTCCTTAGATACTAGCATAGAGAGGGAAGCCCAAGATTAACAGGACATGCTATTTGACACAGACAGGGCTCAAGAAACAGACTTTGAAAAATGTGAGGGAATGGCCATGGAAATAGAATGATGGAGCACCACGCATGTTGATGTCCACAATGAGGGTGATGGTTTTGAAGGTTAAGCCAGCTAGGTGATTAACTCCCAGGTCCCTCTCAGGCCTCCTCTGAACTTTCCACTGCAGTCTGGGGCTTATACACCTATAATGCTCCAGCAGCTGAAGGAAGGGCAGCTTCTGCGCTTTCAGAGACAGCTTCAGGTGATCACTCAGGCATGTTATCCTTCTAGCGACCCAGGGGAAAGACAGAGAAGTCCATGTCTTTTACTACTAAATCCTCCTTTGCCCAAGGGCATGACCTACTGAGTAAGTTCAAACCCTCTCAGGAGGGCAACACCCTTCACTTGTGGTTACCTGGCATCTTGCATTCCCAGAGCACCAGTCCAATCTGCCTCTTTCCATCTTTTCATGGACCTGGAGGGGGCAATTATGATTACTGCTCATTTTTTCATGGGCAGTTGGAGGCCTTAGCATGAGAGAGGAATAAATAAACAGTGAGAAAAGGGTCAAAGCGCCCTCCTCCCTCCAGCACTGAAGACAAAAGTGTCAAGATTTCGTATTTCTTTTAACTGCTTTTTCAACCTCATCCTTCCCCTTGCCTCTCTACTTTCCTGATGTTTTACCTGAACTAACTTATGAGGCTTTCTATTTTGCATAAACTCAACAGTATCATTCATTCAAAATGTTTCCTTAGTCCTGCCTGAGAACTGCCATAGTGGAAACACCAGCCTATAGTCCCAGTGCTGCCACTTTCTACTTCTTTGACCTCAGGCAAGTAACTTAGCTTCTTTGACATTCAACTGCCCTGTGAGTAAAATAAAGTGAATAAATCTGGCCCATGTATGTCTCATGGTTAGAAATCCAAAAACAGGGCATGTTTAAGTCTTTTTGTACTTCTACAGTCACCTTTTTTGTCTCATCCAATTCACTCTGTAATGAGTCAAGGAAAGTTGCTGCTGAGTCTTGGAAGTAAGTAGCTCATTTATAACTGAGGTCTCTCCTCCAAAAAACTTAAGAACCCAAGCTAATCATCCCCGGCAAGAAGATAGGGAAGAGTCACTAGTTTCTCTGCTGGGATTGCTGGTATCTATCCTAAGTTGCAAGTATCTGGCTCTTCTCTCTCTTCCCTCTGTATCCACAGAGAGGCACAACTGAGTGCACAACTTGAGTCCCCTGCTTGGCCAAATGCCCCCCTCATATTGTAATCACAGAGCTGTTTCTCTAATATGTCCCAGAACTCCCAAGGATGTTATGTGTATCACAAAGCCCCAGGCTGGGATTGTCCACTATTGTAAGATTTGACAACCTGTTCTTGCTCCTCTTTTTCTAGAAGCAATGCCAAGGATGGGAAGACCTCTGTTCTCCTATACGCTTCTCCTTCTCTTACTGGTGGCTTTGATGAGCCTTGGCTTGATGAGCTGGGCATGGACTGCCCTTGACTGCACCGTAGCAGACAGCTCCCTGTTGCCTAACCTCTCCTACTACATCCCATTCTGTTCTTTGGCCCCAGGACTGCATATCTTTGCATCATGCTCCAATGTGAAAGACCTTACTCAGACCTTGACAGCAGTGCCCCGGGGTACAGAGGCACTATGCCTCCAGGGCACAGTACCTATCCTGTCAGCGGATGCCTTTGCTCATTTCCCCTCCCTACGGCTACTGAGGCTGCAGCTGGGCACCATCAGGGTTACATCTGGGGCATTTCAAGGACTGGAGCAGCTACAGCACCTTTCCTTTGAGCATCATGCTCCCTGTTGCCTGAGTCTATTCCTCTCTCCAGGTGCTCTGGAGCCCCTTAAATTCCTCAAGAGCCTTTCCTTTCAAGGCTACTGCCTGAATAATAGCCAGAACATCCAGCTGCCCATGAAACGTAGTCATCTGACTGTTAGGAACAGCTGTTTGATAGAGCTGCAGGAACTGCAAGGGCTCTTCCCAAACCTTTTCCCTGATTCCTCTCTTACAGTCAGCCCCAGACCATGGTCACCCTTCCTGGAGATGCTGGATCTGTCTGCCAATCTGCAGCTGAGCCAGGTGGGTGTCAGAGCCTTGCATGGCCTCCAGCTCCATTCTTTGAGATTGGATGGCACCCCACTAAGTGCATTAACCCTCCCAGACTCAGGACTGCTCCACCTGAACTCCCTCTCACTTGTGGGTACAGGTATAGAAAAATTGCCTGGGAATGTGACGGGATACTTTGAGCTTCATGCACTTGACCTTGGGAGAAACCAAATCCAGAACATAGAAGATGAGAATCTCTCAAGCTGCCCCTCCCTGGAACTCCTCATCCTTCATGCCAATGGCCTGCAGTTTCTTCCTACCAGGTTCCCGAGTGCCCTGTCCCAGCTTCAGAGGCTCAACCTGTCCATGAATAAGCTGGGCCCAACCTTGATGCTCCCAGAAGGTCTGGTGAGCTCAAACCTGAGAGTGCTAGATCTGTCCCACAATGAGCTCAGTGTTCTGCCCTGTGGGGCCTTCTCCTTTCTTCCTCGACTCCAGGAGCTCTGGCTGAGTGGCAACATCTCCAACATATCCAGTGAGAGCCTGAAGGGACTGAGGTGGCTGAAGACCCTAGACCTGAGTTGGAACCAAATTAAGGTGTTAAATCCAGGCTGGCTTTCCTTTCTTCCTGCCCTCACCTCACCAAACCTCCTGGGCACCCATTTAAAGAGGATCTTAGGCAAGCAGCTCCAGGGTCCTCAGAAGCTGAGCCATCTGCAGCTTGGTTCTCTTGACATGCTGGAGATCTACCATCCATGGCCTCCAGTACTTCTCAGCTTGGAGGCTTGGGCAGAAGGATACATCCAGCTTAGTGTCCCCAGGGGAGAACCCTTCTTGTTGCTGGAGAACCTTACCTTACAAACTCATCATATGTTGCTGGTTCCAGACAACATCACAGTCCATTTCCCTTCTCTACATCACCTCACTCTGCGAGGCTGCAGCTCCTACATTTTTTCAAGCCATCAATCCCAGAGATTCTTCCCACAGCTTCCAGTCTTGGAGCACTTGCACTTCTGGTCTACTCATGATGGCACAGAAAACCTGCATCTATCTGGGATGCCCAGGCTGCGAGTGCTGGAGCTGGGGGGCCTGGACTTCCTCCGTCGCTCAAGTCCAGTGAAACTGGAGGTGCTGCTGAAGGAGCTGCCTCCATTACAGGTGCTGGCATTGAGCAACTTGAATCTTGGAAATCTATCCCTCTCCAGCTTCATGAACTTGGGCCTCCTCCAGCTGCTGCTACTCAACTCTGAATGGGCCCTGGGGTTGGACAGCAGCCTCCAGGAGCTAATCCCCCAAATGCATCAATATGTTTATTTCTCCGATGTCACTTTCATCTGCCAGCGTGAGAGCTCTTGGGTGGCACCTTGGGCAATACGGGCCCCAAACACCTTTGTGTATGGGCTGGAGAAATCCATCTGCATGGCCAATGCCTCTGACTACTTCAAGACTCCACTGCTCTCCTTCCTTTCTGGCCACTGCCCACACAATGCGGGGCTTCAGGCCTTTCTCATCAGTTTCACTCTGGCACTCCTGCTGACCATCCTCACACTGCTTGGCTGCCCCAGATGGCTCTGGCTGCACCACCTCCAGGCTCTCTTTCGTACCTGGTGGTGGAAATTGGGTGGGCGGGGCCCTGGCAGCCAATTCCGCTACGATGTCTTTCTATCCTATTGTATGCAGGACCAAGCCTGGGTGCTGGAAAAACTGGTCCCTGCCCTGGAGAAGCCTCCTCCTGCTGGCGAGGGCTTGAGGCTGTGCCTGCCTGAAAGAGACTTCGGAGCTGGGCAAGACAGGATGGATACGATGGCTGCCAGCATGGAGAGCAGTAAAGCCACCCTCTGTGCGCTCAGCTGCCAAGCCCTGAGCAGTCCCTGGTGCAATCTAGAGTTAAGGCTTGCCACCTACTACTTGGTGGCCAAGTCTGGGACTGCTTGTCTCCTGCTGCTATTTCTGGAGCCTATTGATTGGCGGCAGCTGCACAGCTACCACCACCTTACCCGGTGGCTCCAGAAGGAGGACTCAATTTGCCCCAAGGGAGGGTTGAGTGGGATGCCTTCTGTGAACAACTTCAGAGAAGGCTAAGGAAAGCCAGACAAGAAAGAGAGGATTAGGGATTGTGAGAGACTTAGCCATGCAGAAATATCTCCCAGCAGAGGCCTGGACGCCATGACACCAATGGTGGGCAGGCTCCCAGTGGGAGTCCGTAGGCAACACTTACAGCAAGCCCACTTTCCACATGGAAAATGCTAGATGAAGACACCAAATCCCGAAAAGTAACTGAAAGCCCTTGGAAGCAAAGTATTCATTCACAAAACATTCTGATACCTGCTAGTCCTCTCACAACAAAAGGCACTTCCCAAAAAAGAATACACAAAAATGGTTTGTAGAATCCCATGTGAATTTTTCAGAATGAATTCATTCTGTCTCCATTGAAAGCAGTGTATTCACTTGTTTGTAAAAAGCTACTTTTTCCAGAGGAATGGGACAAGAATCAGTGAGCTATTTATCAGTGCTCTGAAGCTAAATTGAAACTTCAGAGTTTCCTTAACTGATAAGGTTCTCACGGTAATAGTATTACATGGGTGAGAACAATAGTTGTGATTGTATACTACACATGGGGAATCCAAGCGCATAAAGATTAAGTGGTTTACCACCTGGGCACAGCCCCTGTATCACAGTTTGTATCTGGTGTCCATTCCTCTGAGTCACAATCTAGCGCATGGTGCTCTCTGGTCTTCCCGTTACCTCTAATGACAACTTACCTTGCTACAAAATTAAAATAGGCAAAAATGAAGAAAACATCTTAAAAATGCACACACACATGATCTATTTCCAAGAATTTGTTCACAGACTTTCAGAAACTCTGCATAAACTTATAAGTGCCCCCAAATAGAATGATAAACTACATTGACAAAAATGGAATATCATGCACTCATTAAGAATCATGCTTCAAAGGATATTTTGTGGTATGGGAAAGAAAACTCATGATATAACAGTAAACAAAAGTATTTACCAACTGCATGTACTATGATTCCAATTTTGAAAATAATTGCACATATATCTAATGTATGAAATACGGAGAAAGAGAGAGAAGACTAGAAATGGGCCTAGAAGTGGCCCTATGGATTGTGGACAATTTAAACTTCTTATACTTTCCTGTATTATTCACTTTTTCCTAAAATAATCATGTGTTATTTTCATAATAATAAAATGAAATAAATCCTCTTTCAAAAATGAACATCTTAGTGTAAACTAGTTTAATTCTCTACTTTCTGTTGACACAATGTGAGCTTAGGAGAAAGTATGAGTGCTGAAATCTGGAAAACACAGGAAAAAAAAGTAAAAAAAAAAAAAAAACCCACGAACTGTATCTATTTCAGGGACTGTCTGTTAGACAAACAGCCCAAAGATGGTTGCCTTATATTGGCCCCAGCTTGTTTACTTCTTCATAGCAAGCTGAATCCTGTTAGATCAAAAACCCACCAGTGCCAAAATTTTTATATATCCAATTGTTTTATACATAGTCCAAATAAGCAGATTTTTAACCATTTAGAGCCAACCTGCTTTGCATACTGTGCCCAGCATTTGCTAGCCATACATAAGGTAAACTCTGGGGCTACAAAGACCCCAAGTTGCTGCTGTACTTCAGGGCTCTTTGACTCAGAGTCTTCACTGGGCTTCTGGGCAATATCACCTAGATAAGCAAGTCTCTCTCTTATCCCCTCCTCCTCCTTCTGCGTAGTGGCCCCCTGCCACAGCCTCTGGAAGGTCTCATGCTGCGAGGGACTGCCCCTGCATGCAAACTGCCCCTGCGTGCTAAGTAGCTCCCCCAAAAAGCTTGTGTATGCTACTGCTACCTCAGTGTCATATCTTTTTCCTTAATTGGCCCCCAAATTCCTTGAATCCCTCTACCATTCTTACAGAAACTTCCTTGGCCAAACTAAGGAGTCACTCAATGTTTGACTCAGAAAGTAGATTTCCACACACATCTTTTCATGAAAAAATAGCAATTTTTTCAATTAATAGAGTAGAACTACTCACAGTCCCATGGCATAAATAACTGACCACAGGTCCAGAATTTCTCTTTTTTTTCCTCCCCCTTTTTCTGCTGTCAGCTAGTGATCCTTAGAAAACATTATTTATTTTTGTCAATGTTAATAAAAACCTCAAGCTCCCATTAACTTTATATTATAATGTTTACTTCAGTGTCTAATTTACTTTTCTCTGGCTAAAGTGAGATTGAAATGACAAATTCACAAAACAAGTGGGGGAATCATTTACAGTTAGGTACTAATAGAGCAGTTGGTACTGATCCAAAAATCCCAACATAACCACAGCATACTTGGGGCTGGCAAATGCACAGAATTATGGAAAGAAGAGAACAAATGGATAAGCCTTTGAAGAGCTTTGTAAATTCTATGCAATAATTAATCTCTGTCTTTATATCCTTCAGCTTCATAGAACCCCTTGCTCTTATATTTTCATTCCTAAATTCAATATTATATTTTTTTGTGGAAAAACAAAGCTGCATTACTATGAAAATATGTTTCTGGTTATATTTGACATTCTGATCCAAGGCTTAAGGGCAATCTTCAGATTAGACCCAGGCCTCATCGTCATTCCCTTTTTCCCAAGGCTGAACCAATTTAGATCTCAGTTAAAGCAATACTTTTTGAGACCTGGCCAAAACTTTCTCACCGTTATCCATAAATAAAGCCCCCAGGAGAAGTTGGGTAATCCAGAAGGGTCAAAAACAAACTTTGGCACAACTATTTAAAAATGTCTGGGGGGCCCAGAACTCATCAGGAGGGCCTGAGTACACACAGGGTATGCTCTGGATAACCACCCCTTCAAGATGGGCTGCCCAGAGCATAATAACCACAGCTCAGAATATGTTGGCTACATACTTTCCTTTAGAGGCAGGGGTGCAATGGGTCCTTCTTAAATCAGGGAAGACCACAGTGCCCTTTATATCTGCATATAACCACCTTTTCAGGCTATTTAAACAATATGGTCATTGTGTGGTCTCCAAATAATCGCTGTACTTCATAATGTTACCTTCCAACACTCACTCCCTTTCATTAATAGAAGCCTGCTGAGTTCATGTCAGACTGGTAATGTGCCAATGTCATGACAAAGTTTAAGGAGGCATATCTCACTCATGAGCATGAAAAGCCAATCATCACGCTTATGAATGAGAAAAGTATCTGCTGTTTCTTAAACATGCCAGGAGCACTTGTGCTTTGTGGCATTTATACATGCCGTCTCCTCTGCCTGGAACCCTCTCTCCTCAGATATTCATAGTCTTGCCTCCACACTTCACTCAAGTCTTTACCCAACCGTCACCTTTTCAGTGAGGCCTTTGTTGACAACCCTATTTAAAATTGTACCCATGAGGGAACACAGAGATGCTGGCCAAAGGATACAAAGTTTCAGTTAGGGTGAATAAATTCCAAAGATCTATTGTACAGCATGGTGACTATAGTTAATAATAATGCATTTTACAGTTGTCCCTCAATATCTGTAGAGGGAATGGTTCCAGGACACTTGCCAACAACAAAATCCAAGGATGCTATACTCCCTCATTGGAATATAAAATTCACAAGTCAAGGGATTTTTATCCATTTTGTTCACTGCTGCATTCAGTGAGTGCTAAAATAGTGCCTGGAACATTGACAATCAATTCTTATTGTGGAATTAACTAATCAGTTCTTAATATTAAAATATAAATAATAGAAACATGTATGTAAATCTTATATTTAAATACAAATATGAGTCCAACTATAGATGTGAGTATAGATGAAAGGGAAAACCTTAAATGTTAAAGTTATATCATTATATTCTCATTGCTGATATATTTTCCCGCATCTTTCCAAAATAAAGTCATTATACTTCTATAATAGGAAAAGTAAACACTTGAAAGAAATTAACCTTAAGAGAGATCTCAAAGAGGATCACAAATCATGGCCCTGAAGCCTACACAAGGAAGGGGCAGGAGGGAGGTGAGAATGCAGAGAGCTGTGGTGAAGGACGGGACTCAAGAGTTGCTCAGCATAAAACTCCACAAGGAGAGTTGTTGAAGAGGCCTGCCCCCATCCACTAAGCCTGAGCAATTACCTTAATGTAGCAAAATTTTACTCCTGCTAAGCCGTATATGTATTTAAGGACTCAACACTCTGACTTGAGAAAACCTAAGATACGAAATGTTACTTCAAAAGTCAGTGAGACTCTCTAACAAGTCTCAAATATATATGTCTTCAATTCATTCTCATTGCAAATTAGTTACAATTTGGTACAATATATTGAGATAGATCAGCAGGAGAGTGGTAAAAATTAAACCTAACTTCCAAGACTGTGAGTCATCACCCTCGGATCAGTGTTAAATGACAGGGTATGTGCAGTGGGTCTCTTCACTGCCTCCTCCAGATTACGGAAGGGAACACGAAAGACCTTAGTCTTAGAGCCACACACATCACCCATGGAAGACAGAGAGAAAAGTGCAGGTGTCCTGAACTGTGCTGCTCACAGAGGGACCCACCACCAAGCCTGGATACTTCCAAACCTGTTTGTACGTAAAAGCAGGATCTAGGGGGCCTCGGGCCCACTGCATGTGGGCCACATCATCCCAACTGCTTTGGGTGCTAGTTTCTTTCCAGTGGGCAAACCCAGAGACCCGATCGGGACCTAGTCTCCCTCAGGAGCTCTTAGCTTAGCTACTTAGTGGCTTCTTGGCTCCCAAAGAAGGATGTGTTGTGTTTGTTTCTTTGTTTGTTTGCTTGTCACTGCACCAGAGTATTTTGCCTTACCTGGCAATGGACAATCAAGGGGTCACCCTGGCACATTCAGGCCACGTGGTACAAGCCTTCCCAGAATGATTACCTCTGAGACCAGCTACCTCCTGAAGCTTCCTGAGGAGAACACAATGAGCTTGCTGGAGATGTCACAGAGCCTCTGTTGCCATGCCAACAATTTGTAGGTGAGATCACAGAGAAGAGGGTAAGAGAGAAGAAAGAAAAATGCAGGAAAAGGTGAAGAATAATAGTAAAAACATACAGTATTTAAACTTATAGTGGAGAAATGTGTTGAAAACTGTGGGGAAAACTGCTTTTTCAGAATCACTGACTTTCAAACATCTTCTCAGAGAGATGTGGTTTCACAGAAGAATGGTTTCTGAGCTACTTAACATCTTAGTCTAAAAGTAAAAGATTTGGGACTGATTTTGAAACACACACACTATTGTAATACCAAAAATTTCTTATGAAGGAAGCTAGATGGCCATTAAAATGGCAGAAACTCAAAATATATTCTCTGCAACATACCATCGAGGAGGGGATGAAATGGTTTTGAATTATAGCATGAAACTTCAAATACTCCAGGGGCTCCTACAAAGTGTAACTTGGAGTGTCCTTGACTTAACACGGAAAGATGAATAGGAGTGGGAGCCAGGGGTGTGAAAGAAGGAACCTCGTGATCTAGGTATGCAACTCTGAATAATACTTACTCTAAAGTTCTCCCAGCATCAGTGCGTGGTCCATGGGCATACTGAGTGTACACTTAAAAGCCCAGGGCCTGTCAGTTTGACTGAGATGATGAGGATTATCCTGCCACCTTGTGGCTCTGAGCCCACATGCACAGGGCTTGGAGAAGAGAGGAAGGAAATGAAGGAATCACAGAGTGCCTAACTGAAGAAGGAAAGTTCAGAAACACATCTTCCTCCCATCTCCCCATAGAAGTCAGCTCACCCAAGCCTGCTCATCACTATTAGCACAGAATAACAGCATATTTACTTAATTAGCAATATGAAAAGGGCCTGAAGTTCAGCCCTTGGGGGGGATTTTTGCTGAGAAAGATTTCCCAGGATTTTTTTCCTACTAGAGTGGCTTGATGCACTGTGAGCTCCTTGAGGTCAAAGATTAATTAATTTCGTATCTCCAGAGTCTAAAGTTCAAATACTCGTTCATTAAATCAGGCTGTTTATTAAGTAGAGTGCTTTGGTGACAAGATTAATTAAGAACAAGCCCTCCAAAAAATGACATATTGTTGACCTGAGTGAAGACAAGGCATAAATGTTTAATAACAACTACAAAGCCATATTCAGATTAGATATAATTTTTACTGGAATTGTCCAAATCTCTTGAAAGATACATCAAATGGAATTTAAGCCAAATATAATCTCTTAACCTCTGTGAATTTCTGTTTTATTATTTGAAAAGGATAATGCCTCCCTTATATTTTTCATATAAAATCTGCTGGCAGAGAGCCTGGTTTGGGATATACTTTTGGGGAAGGCTCAGAAACTTCAATACTAAGTAAGATCCTAGATGATTTCTCAAAGGTTTTTATTGTTTTTTGTCTTGGTTTTTGTTTTTTGTAAAGAGACAAGGTCTTACCCTGTTGCCCAGACTGGAACTCCTGGGCTCAAACTATCCTCCTACCTCAGCCTCCCCTGCAGGCATAAGCCACCAAGTCTGGCTATTTTTTTTATGTTTTGTAGAGACCAGTTGACACTATGTTGCCCAGGCTGGTCTCCAAGGCTTCATGAGATCCTCCCTCCTCAGCTTCCCAAAGCACTGGGATTACAGGTGTGAGCTGCCATGCCCTATCTCCAGGTGATTCTTATACACACTGAATTGTGAAGGTCACTGTAGACCATTGCAGTGAGCATGGTTTCCCCTACTGGGTGGCCTATAAGTATAGTCAAAGGGACCAATTTTTAAACCACCACATCTGAAGAATAAGAGGAGGCAGAGAGGTTACTGTTAGTGAATGACTGGGAAGCAATTCAGTATTTGGGATTTGTTAAAGTCCATTTTACTGTCACTTGAACAAGCACATATTGGGGAAGGGGAGCTTCAGGATCCCATGAAACACTTGGTGATATCCATTATGTGGCTGGTTTTTAAAATACAGAGCCTACATGGAGGGGCCAGGTAAGCAGCAAAACAGAGGGGCCATATCCACATGATAGTCTCACAGATGGATTTAAGTTCATCACTGAAAGTAAAACATGCTGTGGGATTGAGTGATGCACTGTGATTGTCCTTGCTACTCCTGAGGGGTGGCCTCCAGGGATAAGATGTGCCCAGAAGGGGATGCATAACAAAAGGAAGGGAGAGTTTCCTGGCACTGCTCCTTTTTGTGTAACTGCTAAAGAGGATTTGTGTGAGGACCAACCTTTGTCAATGCAGCACCAGGAATCCAAATCTTGGACACTATGATTGTCTTAGAAATGTTAATTATACACAAATGGAAGTCCCTTCACTGTCCTGATTCAAAATGCACTTTGTTGTAAATACTACTACTAAAAAAAGCTATGACATTTATTATTTTTTTATAAATCCCATTACTGGGCATCTACCCAAAAGAGCAAAAGACATTCTATAAAAAAGACATCTGCACTCGAATGTTTATAGTGGCACAATTCACAGTTGCACAGATGTGGAAACAACCCAAGTGCCCATCAATACGTGAGTGGATTAATAAAATGTGGCATATGTATACCATGGAGTACTATTCAGCTTTAAGAAACAGCAGTGATCTAGCACCTCTTGTATTTTCCTGGATAGAGCTGGAACCCATTCTACTAAGTGAAGTATCCCAAGAATGGAAAAATACGCACAACATGTACTCACAAGCAAATTGGTTTCTCTGATTAACACCTAAGTGCACATATAGGAATAACATTTATTGGGTGTGGGGCAGGTGGGGGGGGAGGAGGGGATGGGTATATGCATATATAATGAGTGCAATGCACACCATCTGGGGGATGGACTCGCTTGAAGCTCTGACTGGGGCGGGGAGGGGCAAGGGCAACATAACCTAAACATTCGTACCCCCATAATATGCAGAAATAAAAAATATATATATATTTTAGATTATAAAAAAGTGTATGCAATAAAACCCACATACTTGTTTGCTTAGCCCTCAAAAAAATGCCCAGGAAATATTTGTTTGAAAATCCTGTCAGAGTAATTTTAGCCAGCACCTCTGTTTCCTGATAATTTTCAGATGACATGATGATAGAATTTAATGGCTTTTTGTTGAATCATAGTTGAAAAATTGAAACTAAGATTTTAAATTCTTTCTGCTTGAAAAAGGAAAATTGAACTTGTATTGTTAGGTGGAAAATACAATGTTCTAAGGCAGAAACAGAATGGTTCCTCATGGTGATATAATTAGAACAAGGAGAAATTACCAGATTGGTTCACAAAGAGAGAGAATTGGTTCTTTAAATAAGATATGAAGAAAAGGCCAGGCGCGGTGGCTCATGCCTGTAATCCTAGCACTCTGGGAGGCTGAGGAAGGTGGATTGTTTGAGCTCAAGAGTTTGAGACCAGCCTGAGCAAGAGTGAGACCCCATCTCTATTAAAAATAGAAAGAAATTAATTGGACAACTAAAAATATATAGAAAAAATTAGCCAGGCATGGTGGCGCATGCCTGTAGTCCCAGCTACTCGGGAGGCTGAGGCAAAAGGATTGCCTGAGCCCAGGAGTGTGAGGTTGCTGTGAGCTAGGATGACGCCACGGCACTCTAGCCTGGGCAACACAGTGAGACTCTGTCTCAAAAAAAAAAAAAAAGATATGAAGAAAAGATAATATCCTCAGATATGGGAGCCCATTTCATCCCATAGTAAGGGAAGTCAAATGACAGAAATTGAAGATGCTCAGCTTCCTCTAAATCCACTCGGATATCCCCATTCTAAATTTCAACATCCCAATCTATTTTGGTTGTCTATGACTACAATACTAACCACACAAAGATTAATGACTTAGAACAACCAAACCATTTATTATTTCTTATGATTACCTGAATTTTTTGGACACAGTTGAGAAACTCTTTTGTCATACACGGTATTGGCTCAGTCTGTAGTCATCTGGAAGCATGGTTACACCATCAAAAGCAAAGAAAGATCATTTAAAGGGCCAGAACTTGGTGCTGCATGTTGGGTGAAAGTTCAGCTAATGTTTTCAACCGGAACAACTTGATTCTACTCCACATGTTCCCGGAGGCCACGGTGGAAACTACAGATTTCATATAAGGCCCAAACTTGGAGGTTACACAGCATCACTTGTATCACATTCTGTTGATCAATAAGGGTCACTGGGGGGGGGGAGAAAAATAGCGGAGTTAAGGCAGCCTCCTGGTTCCCTGCCTCCAGAGAAAGAGATGTAGATCTCGGTCTGCTACACACGACCGGATCTCTCTCCTGCAAAAACAGCGAGGTGAATCGGTGGAGATTCAGCAGGGGACACACAAATCTGGAAAAAGAATAAGGCGAACGAGAGATTGGAATGCAAAACCTGGAAAGCACGGACAGACAATAGAGAGTGGAGCGTGAGACGGCGGCGCCACCCGGGTCAGTAAGTGCACCGGGATAAGTCCCTCACGAGACAGTCTAGCTTCCCCACAGA
>RJWJ010021097.1:0-28295 GCA_004363605.1 Indri indri | reverse complement strand
CACCATCAAATTGGTAGTAACTGAACAACACATAAGTGTACATATAAGAATGGCATCTATTGGATGTCGGGTAGGGAGGGAGGGGGAAGGGGGAGGGGCGAGGGGGAGGAGGGGATGGATATATGCATACACAAAGAGTGCAATGCGCACCATCCGAGAGATGGACACACTTGAAACTGGGACTTGGGGGGAAGGGGGGGCAAGGGCAACATACATAACCTAAAGATCTGTACCCCTATAATAACAAACAATAAAAAAAATGAAAAAATAATAATAATCATAATAATAAAGCAAAAAAAAAAGACTTGAGCAGACAATTCATAAAAGAGGATACCTAAATGGACAGTAAAAAGGGGAAAATGTGAGTGACTTCATCGGTAATCAGGGAAATACAAAACACCTATATACATGCACACGCACACAATGAGATACGATTATGTACCCATCAGAATGGCTAAAGTAAAATAGGCTGACAATTCCTAGCATTCACAAGGATGTAGAGGAAATGAAATGCACACTGCTAGTGGGAGTAAACATCAGCACAAGCACTTTGGAAAAATGACAGTACCTACTGAAGTTGAATGTACGCAATTTATTTCTCAGGTATATATCCAATAGAAATGCATTCTGATATGCATCAAAAGACACATACAAGAACGTTCACAGCAGCATTATTCATTAGAGGTCAAAACTAGAAACAACCCAAAAGTCTATGGGCAGTGGGACAGACAAATGGATATCATGGTAAATGCTTACAATGAAGGGCTATATAGCAATGAAGATGAAGCAACTACAGTTACATGAAACAACGTGGATAAATCACATAAACAATGTTGAATTTAAAAAGCTAGACACAAAATAAAATGTTTCATGAATATGAATTATCCTGTCTTATACAAATGTCCAAAACATGCGAACTAATTTCTGCTGTTATAAGTCATAGAGTGATTACCTTTGGGGAACAGGGAATGGTGGAGGGATTGAAAGGGTCACGGGGCGGCGGGGGCGGGGGGTGGCAATTGTGTGCTGGTGAGGCTGTTTTGGGATCTAGATAACAGTTACACAGGTATAGTCACTTACAACAATTTGTCAGGTAGTACTCTTAAGATTTCTGTGCTTATTTTTTGTGCATATTACACTTTAAGAAAATTTTAGCCCCTGTCACTATTGCCTTTCTAGTAAATATACCAACTTTGAAATACCTCATAATCAAAGAAACAATCAACTATATATACGTCAATGTTCTTCAGTAGAATGAACTAAGTACGAATTATAGAAAGGCAGCAGGAACATGTCAGACAATGGTGGGAGGCTAACACAGACCTGGTTCACATAAAGGAAAAGACTGAAAAACTGTATTAACCTTTTCAAAATTGGAGCACAAATGAAATGCACATTCAATCCATGACATAAAATAATCTATGTTTTTAATCCTTTTTTGAGAATAAGAAATATCTATGCTTTAGAAAAAATTATAAAATGCATACAAATATCTCAATTTCAGGTAAAGAATTGCAACTTTTTGCCTATAAAATGAGAGAATTGGATTGTCTCTTACCTAATGCAAGACAACAGGCTGCTAAAAAGCAAAGATCTAAAATTCATTCATTTACTCAATAAATTAAGCACCATGTACACAGCATAAAGTGCTCATCCAGTGGAGCTTGCAAGAAAGTGTAAGACAACAGGCACAGCAGTTTGACGGTGGGTACCAAAGAAGCAGCATAAACTGTAAGTGCTTAGGAAGCTATAAAAGGAAAAGATTTCTTAGAACAAACTCAGGCTAGAATGTAAGGCAGTCTCAGAGGAACATACGTTGAGTTTGGACTAGAAAGGTAGGTAGCATAGATATCAAGATTAGAGAGTGAAGTATTTTAGGACAACCAGAAGTGGAAGGGAAATGAAAGCAACAAAGCTGAAGAGGCAGGTATGACCAGAGTGTTACCGGAAGGGCAATGGAAACATGCTGGGTGGGGAATGGTGGAAAGCTATAAAGGAAACTGAAGGATACTCTAAAAACTTTGGAACTTGTCCTGTAAGATTTGGGAAGTTTGTTGTTGTTGCTATTGTGTAAAGAAGAGGGAAATATAATGAAAGCAGTGTCTGACAGAAAACCAACCAGGCAGAAAGTAAAGAATGGATCAAAGAGAAAGAGCAGGAGAAAACTTGGAATAATGTAAACTTAAAATGATAAAGAAATAAAATAAGAAGGTAGTGAGGAAAGAAAGGACAGCAAGAAAATCCCTGAGAAGAAAGATTTTAAACATTTGATGGTTTTCAGATGTGAAAAAAATAAACTATTTTTGCCTACAAGTGGGCCACTGGAATCACGCACTTGTACAGTACGGTGCTGCCATGATCGACACAGTCCCCAAAGTCCTGACAGTATCAGAAGTTTGCGCCCGATACAAAATCAGTCTGCCTGAGATTTATATACACACACACACAATATATGAAAACTACCACATATAAAATAGATAAATATGTGTGTGTTCACCTAATGAACACACACGAAGAAGGAAAAGTAAAGGTTTTGTGAAGTTTAAGCATGGAAGAGCTGAGTTAGTTCACGTGCCACCGTTGGAATAAATACAATGAAAGGGTTGTGGGAAAGGGCTCCACTACTCCCGACCGCAATCAAAGAGAAAGCTGGCAATGCCAACTTCCACAATGTCAAGAGAATCTGAGCAGAGAACTCAAAAGGAAGTGCTGAAGACTGCAAATTATTTTTGTGTTCACGGTCTTCATCATCATCAGTTTATAGAATATTTGTTAGACACTGAAGGAGTAAGCAGATTTGATTTATTTTAATGCAGGCAGATGGCTTGGTCATGGAAATCGTGAAGAGATTTACTGAGCGGCTTCATCAGATCAAGGACATTATAGAATTAAAGGGCTCTAGGAGACCTTACTGGTCCAGCTCCCTGTGGCTCACGACATTATACTTTCTTATTAATGAGAAAGACAACTCAACCCCCTGAACTGGAAACAAGTGATGTGGGGGCACGGGGGAGGGAAGAGGACAGCAAGAGCACGACGAATTTGTTCACAGAAGTGCAAATGTTAAGATTGACACTGGAAATGTAGACTGATCAACAGGCAACTAAAACATGTCTTGTTCTGAGGACAATGAAATCATGAATGAGAAAAAATTAAGTTACAAATTCCAGAAAATATTTTCAGGAAAATGAATCATGTTTAAGTTTCCTTAACTATTTTAGAGTACAAAACTCAAACTATCTCTTATCAGTGTGGCTTCATTTCAGGAAAAATTTGATGATCTAAAAACAGATTCTACTTACCAAAATAACATAGTAGGCAATGAGTTTATGAATTTCAGAGTTATTTTAGTTCTGCCGATGTGACTGTGTCCATTTTAGGTACCACCTGGCTTTGTATAAAAACATCCTCTTTCATGAAAATGCAGAAAAAGAACAGCTGAGAAACACTATCCATGACATAATCAATGACATAAAATCAGAATTAAGATATGTCCTAACCACACTCCTCCAAAGCTTTCAGTTTAAGTACTGCCATTTCCCTGCCTAAAACTTGCTGTTTTTTAAAAGCTTACAGTCTTTTCACTTTTAATCAATAACAGCACCAGTAAAATGTCTATATTTATCATGTAACCTAGTATAGATAAAATTTAGACACCTATGCTTAGCTTAGACAAAGAAAAATCATTATCGTAGAGCAGCAAAGAAAGGTCATAAAAATCAAGTCAAAAGACCAGAATATAGTGATTGTGGTAAAAAGAAGATATTTGTCATATTTATAGCCTGCTTTGAACTGACCCTCTCCTGATACATACAAGATGTGTTTATGACATAAAAGATTTAAGGGAAAAAAAGAGGTACATACATAGCCTAAGCCAAAGTGAGCAGAAATCAATTTTAAAATAAAATTTAAAAGTAAGATTATATTTGAACCACTTTTTATAATCTTTCTACAACAGATGGAGGTGGTTTTAATTCCTAGAACAGAAATTACCACAATTTTGTATTATACTGGTGGGAGGAGGGAGAAAGGAAAATCAATTAACTATTTTAGGGAAAGTTTTATAAACATGTTAAAACCAGCCATATACCAGCTTATCTTATTGCCAATATTCTCAATAATGGAAATCACGCCAAAGAATCACAAGATTACAGAACTGGATAAGAAAAGAAGATTACCTAATCTAACTTCCTTGTTCTGCAAATGAAAGCAGGCCTGGAGATTACATGGTATGTTCCAGGTCACACCTCCAGTGGCAGGTACACCTTGGATTAAACTCATCTGACTTAACTGGGACTTATCAATCCTTCTAACAATAATTGCCACTAACTAAGCATCTACTGTATGCCAGGCACTATGCTAGACACTTTAGAGATAGCAGATTTCATATTATTTAGTACTTCTCAATACAATAAAAAGGGTATCTCCACTTTACAAGATAAACTGAAACTCAGAACATTAAGTAACATTCCCAAAATCATAGGACACAGAAATGATAAGTCAGGAACTCAAACCCTATATGTCTGACTATATAATGCCCATGAACTTATACACATACTACTGTCTCCCACAAAATGTTAAATGTGTACATCCAAACAATTCCACTGTGGGCAAACTAGACTATAGAAATACCTATACAAATGTATATGTTATGTGTACAAAGATGCTCACTACAACATCATGAATATGGAAAAATCAGAAACATAAATATGTAACAATGGGGAAACAGCTAAATAAAATCATTGCTATGAAAATACTAAACTGCTGTTTAGAAGAATGAGGTAAATCCATGTAACAGATGTGGTAAATGCCCATATTAAATTGTTACGTTTTCAAAATAGATTGTAGAACATTATTAATGGCATGGTTTTTAAAAAAAAAAAAAAATACAGGCTTTGTTTGTGATTAGAAAAAGTCTGGAGCAATCAGCAGCAAAGCCATAATACTTGGTTGATGGGGGTGGGATGTGAGTCACTTCTTATACAATCCTTCATTATTTGAGTTTTTATATCTAAAATGTTACTTCTGAGATTTAAAAAATATATATAAAACACAAAAATAAAGAATTTTAAATGAGCTTATTATTTATTTAAAAATATACGTGCATATTCCATTTAATGCCATCCCATACAGCACAGATTAATTATATACCATTTGTCTCTAAAACAATTTAGAAAAAAAAAGAATCTAACATTCCATTATAGTACACCAGCATTTCAAGTATAGTCCATGGACTGATGGGGGTCTCCAAAACCCTTTTGGAAAGTCTGTATGGTAAAAACTACTTTTCTTAACAATAAAGAGTTATTTGCTTTTCTCCTTGGGTTGACATTTGCATTGATGGTACAGAAGTAGTGGTGGGTGAGATTGCTGATGCCTTACCACACACATCAAGGCCTTGCCACTAGACTAAACTAGTAGTCATTACAATCTTCACCATCACACACTCACAGCTAAAAAAAAAAAAAATCCAGTTTATGTAAAGAATGTCTTTAGTTAAACAATAAAGCATTGTTTAACTATGTACAACTAAAACAGTTGTTAATAAACATTAAAATAATTTTATTAAATCTTGACCTTTTATAATATTCTGTGTGATAAAATGGGTAGTATGAAACATAAATCACTACGCTATATACCAAAGTAAATTGAGTATCCCAAGGTAAAGCACTGGGGCAAATGTTTGAGCTCAAGGCTCAAAGAACTCATCACTTTCCTTCACGGATCAGCATGCTTACTTGAAAGAAGAACTCACAAACCGACTATGGTTATTCAAACTTATGTGTTTAGCAGACATTTTCTCAAAACTGAACAAATGAGACTATTATTTCAAGGGAAATAACTGACAGTTGTTTACTGCCAATGATAAAATTAAGCAAATACTAAAATTTTGGAAAAGTTGTATCTGACATTGTGAGCTTAATAGCTTCACAATACTTAAAGACTGTTCAGATGAGGTCAGTGGTGATATTAATAAATGTTACTTTTATATAGTATATACTGTAATACATCCACATTTTTAAGATCTGCACAACACAGTAAACCACTACTTTCCAATGATCAATGTATAGCACTACAAAAAATCATGTATGAATAAAAGATCCATTCAAATTGCAAGATAAATCAATGGATTTTGATATAACAAGTAAGAAGTGTTTATAGATATAGTTTCCAATTCCATACTGCAATCAATCTTTAAGAAACTACCATATATCATGTTTTGGTAGAATATCAAAGAAGAGTATCCAAAATTACTTGAAAGTGCCATCAAAATACTACATATCTGTGTGAGACCAGATAGTCTTCACATATTTCAACAAAACTGAGACAACATATCACAATAAATGGGATGCAAAAGCAGATAGGAGAATCCAGCTGTCTTCTAATGGTCCAGATATTAAACAGATTTCCAAAAATGTAAAACAGTACCACTCTTCTCACTAATATCATCTGGTTCTGGAAAAAAATTGTCACTTGTCATAAAAATACATTATGTCAACATGTAATATATGCCTTATTATTTTTAAATGGATTAATAAATATTTTTAAATTTTCTCACTTTTAATTTCTTAATGGTAAATACCAATAGTTATAACTCACATAAACAAAAGCTCTTGTAGTCCTCAATAATGTTTAAGGCCAGAAAGTTTGAGAATCTTTGCAGTACACTGTTAACACATTTTTCACATGTTCAACATACTGTCTTAAGTCTTGGCCAACAAGAGCTAAGTATGGCAATCTACATGTTTACACAGGGACAATACACATAAGTGAACTGCACCATAAGCTTTCTTAACCAACGAAGGCCTAAAGTGCTAGCCTGGTTTGAACATGCTCTGCAAGAAGTGATGTTTACTGTACTGCAACCTCTGTTATTGCCATGTATTTTGTGTTCTGGCAAGTGATCTTGACCCATGGGGGCTGACAGAAGTTGAATAACTGACAGTGATGGACCTGGCCCAAAGAAACAAAGATTAAGGACTATGATTGATGATTGATGTTTGCTATTATTTAAGCTCTCTTTAAGCACATGGTTGAGGATTCATTTATGATTAGCAGACAACTTCTGAAATTTTGAAAGACAGAATAAACATAACTGCAGACTGAGAGGATGGTCCATAAGGGTATGAATCATAGCTGGAATAAACTATGAATGGGAATATGTAAATTTCAGGAGAAGGGAAGAGAATGGCAGGGGTAGACAACTGCCACCCTCCACTGGGAGAAGGTTATAATGCCCCCGACATGGGGCTGATGTAGTTAATGCTCACAGAAGCACCTCCAGTATTTTACATGCGGTGATACTGGGAGAGGGAGGGAGGTCTTAGACTACAAAAGATATTATCTTAACTAATTATCTCTGTTCTTGGGAGACCAGTTCTAACATACAGGTCCTCAGGACTAAGAATACCACACATGGAAATGAGAAACTTCAAGGTTCTAAAGGAATTGCCAGAAGTCATCATTTTTTACTACATGGAACAAAAAATCCTTCAGTATTCCTTAAGAAAAAACATTTCAAAAATGGACAAGTTTCAAAGTTTTAGGATTACAGATAAGCTAAAAATCAATTCTGAAAAGTCTCTAGAAGTACTTCAATTTTAAATAAACTTCCAAGGAAATCATAGAATTTGAAAAGAAACTATGAAAATTGATCTCTATCCCCTGTTCCACAAAATATACACCAAGGTTTAAAGAATAGTTGAAGCTGACACAGTCACACTGAATCCACAAGAAAATTTTAACAAAAATTCTAGTTTTATTAAAAAAGAAAAAACATTCTTTTCAGATACTCTATGCACACAGGAGTACCACCTATATTAGTAAATATTCATTCACAAGTATCTATTGAGCATTACTGTGTTCCAGACATGATATTATTTTTAGGGAAAAATGTGTACACACACACACACACACAGGGAGAGGGAAGTGGGAGGCGGGGGGTGGGGGGAGAAGGGAAGGGGAGACGAAAGAGAAGAGGGAGAAGGAGAGAATTATAAAATTAACTTCATGAAACAAGGGGAAAATAACAGCATATAATTACATCCACACTCCCACATACCCCCAACTACTGCCCAGCTTCTATGGTGATTTCTGGGTCTGCATGATTGGCTCCAGGGTTTTTTTTTTAATTATCAGTCCTTGAACTTGGTGGAGCCGAATAACTGGAAGAAGCTAGGAATGGCTAGATCTATTACCTTAGAAGAACCTCATGCTACTAGCAAAAGAACATAACAACCTCCAAAATGAAAGGAGAGGATGAAAGAAGAAAGAAATCAACACTAATTTTACATGAGAGAAAGATTTTACATGAGCAACTGATGTGAACAATGAGACTTTGGGAAAAGGGAGGATAAAGGAGTTCTCTAAATGAGGACATTGTTATATTTCTGCTGTTGTGACCTTCAACAGACTTAGGCAAAGATTTAAATTTCTTCTCAAAAATACTGAATGGATCAGTCCTCCAAGACTGGCCCAGAAGTGGCCCAGTTACATTAGAGTTACGATCACAAGGTCACATTGTACTACTACGTATTTGTTACCTTCAGTGATAAAAGGCATTGACTTTCCAATCCCACAAACCTATTATACTTTAACCACCTACCCCAATCCTAAACCCCTACCATTAATAGCTGCTAACGTTAACCTAATTCTCTGAAGATTCTTCCAAAGAACTCTGTGTGGTACAAGAATTTCCTGAACTCAATACTGCTAGGATCTCAACTTCCTCACCAGCAATGCTTTTCTAAACAAAAATGTGTCTTTAATACTATCAGTTTATCTCTTTCAAGATTAAAAAAGTTAACTACTAAATGCAGTAGACTTTTCAAAGGAATTTTTAATTCATTAGACTTTATTCACATTGGCAAATCTGTATTGGTTTAATCCAATTCTATGAACAAAGAAATTTTAGTGATATTTATTAAAATAGGATTCTTCCTATATTAGGCATAGGTACACCATATATTAATAGCACCTATACAGTATCTGATAAAGGCAATGATGAACTGGTAGCAGATCATTGGCTGAATCTATCATTTGCAAACTTAGGAAACAATTAAATTTTCTCTCTGGTTTTCACATTTCTATAATTCAACTCATTACAAATGCAAACTATAACTATAGTCTCTTTCTCAAGTGGTAGGAAAACAGGTACACAGGAAATCAATTACCCAAATTTTAACAGAAAGAAAGAAATCCTTCTACAGTTTAGTAAGATAGGCTTAACTAATAAGTAAACTAATTAACTTTCCACTTACAAGACCAAACTCAGCTCAAATCAGATGGCTTTTTGAATACCACCCAAGAACTCACAACCTCTCTTAAACCAGTTGCTACAAAGTATGATCAAGAGAGGATTTCAGATCCTCCAGATGGTCTGGGGGCTGCACTCAAAACGCAAGGATGAAAGGCATTAGTGCCAATGAGTCCTGGTCAAACAAAAGATGAGAAAACTGAGATGACTGTGTTCACCTGAAGTGACTACTGGGAATTCAGCAATCCTATCTCAAACTGCCTAAAATATTTAAAGGTTGAGAGAGTACACACAAATCGTTATTAATCTGGATAACAACAGATTTAAAATCCCTATTCTAAATAAACTAGCTATAGATGAAGATTTTAGTGGGAAGGCCACAATTTACCCAACTTTCTCCCAACTCGGCAAGTACTGCCAGTCCCTTGTTTTGTGTTACTCACAGCAACTAAAGAATCTTGTGCACTAGCACATCACCCTGTTTGACACTAAATCACATGGCTTAAGTATGAAGATTCAAATGAGGATTTTCATTATAAATGTTTCCACTATCAAAGTGTGAAAACACATTTCAAAATGTGCCATATACTGTTACTGGGGGGGGGGAAGCCAAAACAAGTACCTTTACCCATTGCATCATTACCTTGGGTCTGACAACAGTTCTAAGCACAACGTTTTAAAAGTGCCTGGTGATTTAATATTTAAATTGCTTCCTGAGTAGTCCATGTTGAATATGTAGTGTATTAAACTTAACTTCTCTAAAATATTCATCCAATAGTTGTCACCTTTCATGTAGGTCAAACTATAGATTTTCACTAACAAGTGAATCATTCCAAAATGGTTACATAATTAAATTAGAACTGAGAAACTAAAATTTACAATAAATTTTTCATAATGCTAACATTGAAAAGATTCATGACTTTTTTCATTTTTATTTCATTTTATGTGATATTTTCTTTTTTATACACATTTTCTCAAATTCTGGAAAGTTATCTACTATTTTAGGAATCACAAGTACAAGAAACACTTTAGATATATCTAACCCATTGGTAGAACTATTAATATACAGAAGTCAACTTTTCAATTCAAATTCCCTTTGAAATTACTCCAACAAAAAACACAGAAATTTCTTGACATTCATTTTCTTTCATTTATTTAAATAACCCTGTTTCTACTTTTAGTGTATAATTTCATTGTAGTGATCACTGCTATGATTATTTATCCATTTCCCCTTCCCCCTTTGCAACAAAAGCAACTTTGTTCAGATATCCACTTCTACTGTTCATCCCACATTGGAAGTTCTAGGGATAGACCATAATTCATTCCAACCAACTTTGCCATTGACTGGTTCACTCAAGATATGGTATTCTCCTGGAGACAAGTATGTTAGCACAAATAGGCACTCTAGCTGTTCATCCTCTTTCCCTCCCCACCATAAGGAAACTGAACATCAGTGCCTCTTCCAAGGCCTACCGAATAGAGCCCAAACTCAGCATTAAAGGCTCTCTACTATCTTGCCTCCAAATACATTTTTAGCCCTTTCTCCTTTGCACACATGTCCTACTCTAGCAGCTAGAAGCTTGGCCTTTCAAAAGTATGCCCCTGCACTTTCACTTCGTATCTTCCTCCAGGCTGTTCCTTTGGCTAGGAAAGCCCAACCACTCCCAACTCAACCAATTCAAATCCTATTCATTCAGCATCCAGATAAAAAGTAAACTTTTCCACGAAGTCTTCCTTGAAACTGCCATTAACAAATGTAACTCATCATACATTTCTTGTATCATAAATTATTTGTGCATGCTTATAGCCTGTTTTAAAACTGCAAACTCTTCGATGGATGCAGATAAATTCATATGCATCTTTGCATTCCACCACCATCTTTCCCCATACACTCAAGCGCACAGAGTGGTAGCTCTGTAAATACTTAAACAAATGAACACATTTTTTGAGGATGAAAAATGCCTCTACAGAATAGATTATCACAGAGACTGAAATGTCCTTGGAAGTCTTTAAAAACATCCTCGTATGACTTAGGAATAATTCTGCTGAAGGAAAAGGAACAAATCAGATGACCTTGTAAAGGTGATTTTGTGAATTACATCAACTCTAAAAGTATTGCTTAATAATTCAAAAACAAACTATACACAAATGCTATTTACAAAAAGAAACTAGCATTTATTGTAATATGCAAAGTTTAACAAATTTTTCTACCCAAAATTTGAGCTGTTCTTACAATATTTATGATATTTTCAGTTACATCCAAAGATTGCATAGAAAGCTCATTTACTCTTATTTCATACTTGAAAGAAGTAGGACAGAGAGAAACACTGGTCATCTCAAGCTGGTAACAGAACAAAAGTAATTTAGAAGCACAAGTGCATAAAATGTACATAATGATGTCACTTTTTATTATCTGCACATCATCACTAAAAATATACCTATTGAACTCCAGGAGTTATGTAATTTTGATGATTATACCTTCACTAGCTTCTATGGAAAAGATAATACAAAAAGTTTTTGCATTCTTTTCTCCCCTACTAAACGAATCTGTACAATTAAAGTTGGCTAAAATTGGGTTACTTCAAGATCTACAAGAATATTATCCATTCAAATAAGGCCATAAAATGACTGGAAACATAGTGGTGTCTCCAGAAAGAAACAGGGTTAACCATGATTATTTCATAAATCATTGAACCTGCTTTTTAAATAAAACCCTTCAGAATAAATCTCAGTAAACCTCAGCAATCAATTAAATGGGACAAAAAAAACTTGATTCCACAGGACAATGCACGCACAAAAACAAAGGGCATTGTACAAGATGAAAATCAGGTTCTAATATATGATGGCTATTCATAGAAAATAAAATGTACAAAAGATTAGAGGGTAGAAAATTAAATTTAAATAGATGTTTTTAAAACCGTTAACAAGAAAATAAAAGACGTTTATTTCTTTTGTTCTAATTGTGCTATATTCTATGTATTTCTGTGGGCCAAATTAAATCCTCTGGGAATGACACTAAAGTACAAATAAATTCTGGTTTTCGAATGTAGTATAGCACGCTATACAGTTATTTTTAAAATAAGATCATTTTCAAACTCTGTGTATGCTTCTTAAAGGTTATGGTAAAGCTACAACTTAAAGTTTTCCGAATCATTTTAAAAGCATCTCCAGTTTTCCTGGAGCTGCCTCGTAACGGAAACTGACTCTAAACACAGTTTCTAACTGGACCAGTAAGTAAGGGAATTCGTTATCTAAAAAGAATCCTGCATTCCCCAGGAACCTAGCGGGTAAGAGTCACAGGCGCTGTCCAGGATCAGAGATAACGGGTTTAGTTACCGCTCTGATCCGGGAACACCTGAGCTGCGCGGGCTGAGGAAGCAGCCGCTGCAGGTGGGCACCAGCGCCTCGGCCCCAGCAACGAACATGGCCCCTGAGAAAGTTGGGCTCCCACCACTAGGCAAAGGCAAGAAGGAGGTTAGCGATTCCCAGACAGCTTCGCCCCGGGCCCGCCGGCCCAGCCTGGCCCCGCCGGGAGAAAAGGGCTCGGGCTACTCACTATGCAGAGAGAGGAGCAGCAAAGGCGCCAGAGGGGAGCCCGGAGAAGTCATCCCGGGGCCGCAGGGAGCGCGCTCGCCGCCTGCCGGGCTCCTTGTCGCGGCGGGAGAGGCGCGGGCCGGGCTCTCGGTACTCTCGGGGCAGCCTGGTCCTCCCAGACCCACCGCCTGCCCGCTGGCCGCCGTGCGGAGCTGGGACAGTCCGACGGACAGACGAGCCAAGGGCAGCTTCCGCGCCGCCCGGCTCCGCGGAGGCTGAGCCGCGACCAGAGGCGTCCCGGGCTCGCCTGCCGCGCCCAGCAGCGCCACGGCCACCTCGCGCTGCCCCAGGACCCGCCGGCCCCTCGCGGCGCCCGGGGAGCCACTCCCCCCAACTCAGCCCGGCAACTCCGGCGGCAGCCCAGCTCCTCGCCGCGCCGCCCACTCGCCCCGCTCGGTCTCCAGGGCAACCGCGGCTCCAGCGCGACGCCTGGCGGCCCACCCGCGGAGCCGAGCGCGGCGCGCAGCTGGCGCGGCCCCGGCCACCTGTGCGTGGTGCCGCCGGCTCCCCCGCACGCCTCCGCCCGCGCGGGGAACCCGAGAGGCGGACGCCGGCCCCGCCGGGAGCCAGGGCCCTCCCCTGCTCGCCACCACAGCGCAGATAGTGTCAGCTTGATCCATCCCCGAAGAGCTCTAGGAATGACTTTTGCAAGACTTGCTCCGTCCGAACCAGCAAGAGTCTTCACTGTTGCAGATAATTTCTATTTGGTCATTTCACTTTCAAATCCTCTTCTGAAACCTAAATAATCTGAAAGAACCTGACTGTGACAAAATTAGGAATCGATGAGGTTTGGCTTATTCTATAGCTCTTTTGTGCTTTTTCCTGGGTACCCTTTCCCTTCTATTCCTTGAGAAGTGCATAGGACTGTAGGGAGTACTGTATTCCTTACTCCTCACTCCTGTCAAAGAGACTGCCATCTTCTCTTGTCCCTTTTGTAAAACTTATGTCAAGTTCTGATACTTTAAATTTTCCGTTTTAAACATTACCACTTTCTTAAACTAATTTCAAGTATTTATTAACTAGTGGGGAGGTTCTTGTAGTGGTGGTGGTTACTATACTTTTAGCTGGATTTTTAATTTTTGTTTCTTGTTTGTTTGTTTTGATTGAATGGAGAAAAAGACCTTCATAGCATCTGAAATTATTTTGCTTAAATATCTACCTGCATCTTTCCCCATAAAATCTAATCTTTAGTCCTTTTCCATACAGATCTCTGTTCTCTGTTGTACAGCCCACAGTCACTTTCTGCTTCAGCCTCCAAACTGAGCCTTCTAAATTTGAGGACATACCTGCCCAGGGAATGCCAGACCATTTGGGGCAACTTTCTACAGCAGCATACATTAGGATTCTTAGGAGCCATTCAGAAATTCTGAGCCTTCATCCAGCAGATACAATCCTCCCAGGGCAACTCAGAAACAAAAATATTATGTGCAGGAGAAATGCTTATATGTAAAACATTTTAAAATATACATTTGGACAAAAATTGGAAGATAATATAAAAGTGAAAATAATATCAAGATGGAGTTATGGATGTACTTTTTCTTTTTTGAAAATGTGGATGTTATATTTTCAGGTTAAAAATGGGAACATGTTAAGAAATGTCAATCATTTTTAACAAGACTATACTGAAAAGATAAATTTTAATTATGAATTAGAGATGCCTCAACTTTTGCTCACTACTTCCAATTTGCTAAAATCTCCTACCAGATCTCTAATGTCAAGAAAAGAATGATATGACAGTAGAGTCTTTCATATTAATAACAAAAGTTTAAATTTTTTAACTGTGATATCATCACCAGGCTCATTCTCATTCTTTTAAACTTCAGAGGAAGGTCTAGATTTTTTCTCCATCCAATTCAGTTCCTCACCCTCTCTTGCACATATTCCTGCAGTCTAACCCAGTTCTAAGCAGGGCATAAGAGTAAACAATATCAGGAGAAAAGCAAGGAAGCTGTGAAGTGGCAGGTGCTTCTCATGGCGGTTCTCTGCTTCACCATAATTCCAGATTTAAATATAGAGATAGAATCTGTATTCTTTAATTAGATAAATAACCTGGTAACGTAGGCTTAATAGCCCTGATAAAGCAAGTTATCGGACACACTGCTTACCGTGTCAATTTAACAACTGTTTACTAAGTACCTACACTGTGAAAGGCACGGGGTTGAAGGTTAAACAGAAAGTGTAATAAAATATAATCCCTGCCCTCAAAGAAGTTCCAACTTCACTGGAGCTATATCTGTGCCGTCATGAATAAACAGAGAAAGAGAGTTATCCTGCTTCTTTGTCACCAAAGCATACTTCCGTCTTGCTGGACAACAGCTAGTGAGTCATTAAGAGGACAGAGTGCTCACAGTTCGGTGGAGGAGCCCTTTTAATAGAGAAAGTGGTGTCTTCTGAAGGGAAAGTGGGGACGATCAGCTATCAGGAGGCAATCTGACCACCCAGAAGCATGGGGGCAGATGGTAGATGGAGAATCAAAGAAAGCAGATTGGGTGTACTGAAAGCTCCAAGTGCTGTACGCAGAGGCTTCTCAAAAAACACTTTATTCACAGGAAATAAAGTAAAAGTGTGCTTTTTAAAAACTCATAGAGATAATACTACTGGCATGCACTTTGAGTGATTTTTTTTATTAGTAATGATGAGTTTCACTAGCTCTTTTATCCTAATCTGCCTTATGACCACAGAAGGATTTCTTTAAGTCCCTTAAGTATTCTGAGTACTAAAAACACAGACAACATCTTCCATTTGTATAATACTTCATAAATTTCAAAGTGCTTTCACATATAATTATTTGATTTGATCTTCACAGCAACCTCAGGGCGTAGGTAAAGCATGCATAATTACCCTCTCTTCACATAAGAGGTTATTGAGTCTCAAAAACATCCAGAGACACCTCAGGGATTGCAAATACCAATGGGTAGAACTGGAACCAAAGTCTTCGAACATTTACCCTACAGCTTTTTCTACCACACCATGAAGTCTTTTTTTAAATCTCTTTATAGACCAACATCTAACGAATATATGAATCATAGTGTCTTACAGCTATCTGTGGGGAACACTGCATTTGCCTCCCCAACACTTATCCCACCACCACCCAGCCCTCCCCACCTTAACAAAGGTGGATGAGATTGGCCCCAGATTGACCTCTAGGGGAGCCATGGATGGTCAACCTTACCAAGAAAGAAATGAAGAGGGGAATGACTGGGACAAGGAACCCTGGTAGAAGGCTCTGTTATAGTGTACTAGTACCCTTGGCTCAAAAACATTGATGACATGCAAATGCAGTCGATTTCTATATATTTAAATATGGATTATCCAAGTTCGAATTTTAATCCCAGACAAGTTTATCTCCTCAACCCATCAAAATGCTGGACCATCTCTTTCCACAATCAGTTAATCTGTATTCAAGAATGAAAAATTAATTTTATTAGCTTAAGAGAAACAAAGTAAGAAAAAAAACAATGGAGAGAATTATAAGGCCTTCCAAAGCTAAATATAAATTATTTTTGAATTAGCTATTTTAAATTATTAATACCTCAGATCCCTCTTCATTCATGTATAGAAATTAAGGGCTAATTGCTTTTAAATTTTAGGGAGCGTTTAATCTATGGAGTGTTTTCATAAGAACATCATTCTTAAAGGTAGGAACAACCTGTTTGATCATTGTTTGAGCCAGTAACTCATTCTGTAACTATTTTAACCCAGCTGCCTAGAACCAGATGTAGTTTAGAGTGGAGCTTGGCCCTTTCGGAAGTAAAATTTGAGAGGAATCCTTCATCCTCCCCCTCTGTGAATAGTTAAAAAAAAAAAAAAAGGCTCTAAAATAATAATAAAGGAGTAGAGAAGAAAATAGTGGAATTGTTAGAGTAAGGTAGCAAGCAAACCAGTAAGTGTTTATTGTATGTTGACGTAAATAGACCATTTAATATTTTAAAACATCCTTCTCAAATTTTGGATTAATTTATAGCCTGGATATATTGATAGCTTAGTCTTTCTTACATCTGTTTTCCCCCATTCCTCTGCCAGCTCTTGCTAGATGGGATTATACAAAAGTGAACAGCAGTCTCAATCCTCCCCGAGAGCCCAGTCTCTATCACTGTTGTGGATATTGCTGAAACAAAGTTTCACAACACCTTCATCCATTTTGCGAAAAGTTAGCTCTTTTCCTTGAAGCCCTTCATCATGAACACATTTATTTTTAGGTAAAGTTACTCTTTGAGCAGGGCACATTGTAACAAAAATGCTATTGAAATCATTCCAATGACAAATTTAAAATGGTGCCACTATGTTTTTTAGGATTTGACAAGGGCAATAGCATATGGAGTGTTTTGTATGTCACCTGACAATTTTTTGTATTCTCTTTCTTATAAGGAATATAATTTTCAAATATTCTGCAGTCTCTTTGCCAGTTTTCACTAAGCTAATCATCTTCAAACTCTTTCACTTGATTTTATATATTAGGGAATAGGCAATCAGTTATTTAAGTGTTTCCAGATTCTGAGGAGTTTTCCATATAACTTTAATTTAAAGTGCAGTTCAGACTTTTATTTCTGGGAACAAAACAGACTAGAAACCTTATCTTACAAATAAATGTGAACTTATATTTTTAAAAAATCTTAAATGAAGCGATGGCTCTCAATAAAATGTGGAAAAGTCAAGCCAAAAGCTAGATGAAGGAAGAAATCCTTCAGAACAGTCTATTCTCAGCACGACATCCAGGGAGATCCTATTAGGTCGGATCAGGTCACTCCTCTGCCCAGGACCTTCCAGTGGCTTCCCATCTCACTCAGAGTGAAAGTAAAAGTCCTTACTATAAACAACTGGGCCTGTGTTGGTTTGCTATTACTGCCGTAACAAATTATTACAAACTTGGTGATACAGAACAACACAATGTATTATCTTACAGTTTTGGAAGTCAGAAGTCCAAAATGGGTTTCAATGGGCTAAAATCAAGGTGCTGGCAGGGCCGTGTTCCTTTCTGGAGGCTCTAGGGGAGAATCACTTTGTGATCTCTTCCAGCTTCTGGTGTCCACCTACTTTCCTTGGCTCGTGGTCCCCCTTCTTCCATCTTCAAAGCCAGCAGCATCAGGCCAAGCCCTTCCCACCACCATCTCTCTGACTCTTTCTCTTCTGCCTTCTTCCACATTTAAGGATCCTTGTGATTCCATTGGGTCCACTTGAGTAATCTAGAATAATCTTCTCATTTCCAAGAGCTGAATTCCTGGAAATGAGGAGCTGAATAGCAGCCATCTGCACCCTTAATTCCCCATGGCCATATAAGGCAACATATTCACAGGGTCTGAGGGCTAGAAAGTGGGCCTCTGTCGAGGCTCATTACTCTGCTTACCACAAGACCCAACTCACTTGATCTGGTATCCCTTACCTCTCTGATCACATCTTCTGTTTTTCCCCCTCCCTCTTTCTGCTCTCATTATAATTACCTCCTCAATGTTTCTTGAATAAGCAGAAATACGTTTGCCTCAGGAACACTGAAATTGTTTTTCCGTAGATTTTTGCATAGTTCTCCTTTTACTTCTTAAGATCTTTTCTCCTATGTCACCTGAAGTGAGGTCTTAACTGACCATCCTATCTAAAATAAAAAGTTTAAAAAATATTTTAAAATACCTTTCCCTCTTGTATTTATTCTTAGCACTACGTCACTAACACATTCTATTATTTTACTTAATCTTGTGTGTTTATTGTCTGCTTCACCCAGTACAATTTATGAAGATAGGGATTTCGATCTGTTTTATTCATTGCTGAATTCTCACTGTCTTTAACAGTGCCTGACTCAGAGTAGATACTGAATAAACATATGAGTAAATAAATCGATGAATGAAGTAAGTCTCGAGAAATTTTACAGGACTGAAATCATTCAGGATGTATTTTCTGACCACATGCTATTAAGGTAGACGTCAAGAACAAATACACACACTTTGATATTAAGAAAAGTACTTTTAAGTAATTCAAAATCAAAAAATCATAAGGGAAACTAAAATGTATTTAGAAGAAAATAAAAGTATTTTATATCAAAATCTGTGAAATGCAACTAGAGTATATATACTTGGAGGAAAACTTAAAGCCTCAAATGTTTATATTAGAAAAGGTGAAAAACTAAACACAAATAAATTACCATACAGCTTAAGATTTTTGACAAAGAAAATGAATGAGGTCCAAAAGAAGTAAAAGGAATAAAATAATAAAGAGGCAAGATTAATAAAATATTAAACAAACATACAGTACAGAGGATCAACACAGCCAAAAGTTGTTACCTTGAAAAGATTAATTAAATTTCCCAAATTCTGGTGAGCCTGATCGAAATTTAAAATGAGATGGAGAGATTTCAAATAATATCAGTATTTAAAAAAGAGGCATCACTACAAATGCTGTAGATATTAAGAAGATAAGAAAATAATAATTTTATGCTAATAAACTTGAAAACTTGGAAGAAACAAAGTCCTAAAAAAATATAACTTACCAACATTTGCCCAAAAATAAACAGAAAACCTAGATAGTCCCATACAATTAAGGTAATTGAAGCAATAGTTTAAAATCTTTCTATAAATAAAACTCTACATCCAGACAATTTTATCAGCAGGATTTACCAAATATTCAGAAAAAAAATCCAATCATTTACAAATTGTTTAAAAATAGAGAAAAAGAAGAAACACTCCTCAACTCATTATGGTGATGGCATTATATTGACAAGAATAATGGCAGTAAAAAACAACAGGCCAATTTTCATCATGCAGAGAGATACGAATCAATATTAACAAACCAAGCCCAGTGATATGTATATAAAAGATAATGCATCACACCAATTAGATTTATTTCAGGAATGTAGTATTAGTTTAATATTTGAAAGTCAATGCAATTTACCACATTGAGATTAAGTTTAAAAATTCATGTGATCATTTCATTAAGTACCCACCGAAAGCAAGGCTTTCAGGTTGCCACTCTCAGAGAACAATAAAAGCAGAAGAAAGAACTATGGAGGGGGTGATTACTTTTAATGGCACTTTATTGCTTAAAGAACGAAGATAACGCACTTAAATCTCTACACTCTAAGCTCAAGGCCTATGCTAAAATTCACATGCTTTCTAAGAGTGTGCTTAAAACAATGGTGTCTCTTGGAGACGCAGGGTTGAAATAGCTATGGCCTCATAATCGGTTTCAGAAATAAGGTCTGTAGCGTCTATCACTATCCATTCCTTGCTGTGACATTTATGTATGTATGATTTCAACTTTTCTGTTTCTTTCCTCTTCTTCTACCCCACTATTTTGTTTAGGGTATGATGGTAGCAGGTTACTTCACAGAAAGTCCACAGACTGAAGAATATTAACACAGAAGAACAACGTAAGAAGAATGAATATCACTATGGGACTGAAATCTGGTGAATTTTTTTGACTGCCAAGTTTTTTGTTTTTATTTTTTACTGCTAAGCATCAAGACCTTGTTCCAATGTTCAGAGAATTCTCCAGCGTTTGCTTCTCAGTGGGACACACAGCCTACCTTCTACTGCAGAAGCCAAAAGTGCTTCCCCACCATTTAGCAACCATGGTGCAGTCACATACCGTAAGGTTTAGCCAATTGGAGAGGCTTACCTCTGGAATTGTGAGTCTTGAACAAGAATCACAAAAATTCAGAGATAAAGAAAGGAGAAGGAAAAATTAATGATATAAAAATAAGGAAGGCATAAGGAAGAGTTCATTTCACTGCCCACTGACCAGAGGCAATCATGGCTACGGTACCATGTGTGGCATCCAGTCCCTGGTGCCAGGAGTGGGGTTGCCTGGGGCTGTCCTCCCTGGAATGTTTCCATGATGTCATTTTGCCTACCTGGCCTCCTTTGCTTGCTGCTTATTTCTGATCCTTTAGACTTCCCGCTTTCTCTATGAGTTGCCGAGCACTCTGGGCCTTTTCTTCTTTAACCACCACCAATTTCTGTTGTTTGCAACTGAGAACATTGTCTTTAGGATTAAAGTGTTCTGAGGTTCTTGCCTTTCCAAAAAGTTAGAGATACTGATTAACTCGCACTTCAAAAGAGGTAAGGAGGGTCTTACTTGATGAGGTCCATCAAAGAAGGTCTTTCTAAAGTATTAATATTGAGGCAAGGACTCACAGATAAGAAGAAACAAGAGTGAGAAGAACCAGATTTTGAAAAGATGGCTTCCAGTCTGACAGCATGTTTGGTCAGTGTGTGGATCCGAGCCAATGTAGGGCATACATTTCATATTTCAATTCAATCCATATTTATGGAATACTTACTATGTTCCAGGCACTATAACTATACAATGTGCTTTAACATACATAGTCTTATTTAAATCCTCACAACAATACTGTGTTATACAGGTGGTTTTACCCCATTTTTCCAGATGAATAAAACTGAGATTCAAAGAAGCTTTAAACTGCACAGTCAAGACCATACAGATTTTACGTAGTAAAACCCAAATTTTCTGACTCTAAGGTCAGATACCTCTGTTTAAATTAGCAGTCTGATTGCCAATTTGAAACTGAACATTGTTCTGCTACTTTTTAATACTGAAGTATTATGTGTTCAGATTTTAGCCTATCTTCTGTATCTGTTAATGAATACTCTTCCTTGAAAGATATAGACTTATACAATTAAATGGATACCACCTCCTTAAAACTTAATCTGAAATTTTATATTTAGTGAGCACAAAAGGCTAAATAAATATTACCTGGATTTTATATGCTCTTAATAATAAAATCAGAAATAACTCATAAAATCTGGAACTCAAGAACAGTGAGCTATGCTATGTTTCCATGGTAACACAATGAGGAAAAATTAGATGGCCTAAAAGATATTTTAATTTTAATAAATTGGTTCACAGTTTTAACATCATTTTTAGAAAAATCCATATATCTTTAATTATTATTATTACCAAAATCCACATATTAATTCCATGTATTCCTAAAGGAAGAGTACCACAGCATTAGAACCTTCTCGTGCACCATTTCAGACATGCTCAGCCCTTCCTCATATTCTAGCCTCTGTGACAGGCTCAGATCAGCTTTTCACAGGTATGACTTAACAGTATCTTGTTTTGCCTTGGCCAACAGCAACTGCCTGTCTTCCTGCTGAGGAGATTCTCTGATACTACTGCCTGAGACATCAGCAGGACTCTGGTGGCACTGACATGGGCAACCTGGAAGTACAGGGATGTCGACCCTTACGGGGCTACTCTTGACCAATGTGGGAAGGAGTCAATGAATAATCCTTCTCCTTGGCATCCTCCAGAGGGATAGTTCTTAGCCACATTTCATTTGGCTTCTCAGAGGGTCCTGGCATGATCAACAGTAACCAACAAAAACCAAACACATCTTCGATTAGCTTTTCCTCTTCCCTTTTTCCCCTCCCCGTCGATTACTCCTGTTCCCCGGAATTACTCCTTAAATTAATTAATTATACATAAACCTTTGACTCAGGATATATTTTCAGGGGAACCCAAGCTAAGAGACCTAACTTTAAGCAGATTTTATGTATCTGTGTATATGGTTCTTACAAAGACTCAACTATAATTTTTTTTATTTTTTAGTAGCTAGCTCTCTTTAAATATAATCAAAATTATGGGAATATATACTTCTTGTCCTACAGATTTTGGCATGTCTCTATAATGTATCTTTCTTGATGTCTAGAATCAAATAAGGAAAATACAAAATATAGCTTTTGCATCTGAACTTCTAAATGATAAGAGGTTTGCTCAATTTCAACTCTGTAATATATTTTTAATAACCTTTTGGAAAGTCAACCTTTCTATGCCTCAACTACCGCCTTTATAAAAAAAAAAGGTATATAATTCCTATTTCACAGATTGTTATTGGGACTCAATCAGGTAATATGTGTAAAAATGCCCATAACAGTGCCTAGCAGATAATCAGCCTGGCAAATAACATTAGCTATTGTTATTATTACTGTTATTAGTAGAATTTCTGTTTTTGAAAGTCTGCTATCAGGGGAATAAAAGATCCATTTCGTGGACTTGTTATTTCCACCCAGACCTTTCACTGCATTGTATTTTGCAGGCATAAGCAAGTATTTGAATTCATTTAATGCCTGGAATCAAGATATCTCCACAAAATAAACTGAGAATACTTCGTATAGATCTTTGAAATGAGAGACTTCAAGGCACTATTGTTTCAACAACTACCTTTGTCTCACGACTAACGCTACGCTGTCCTTCCACCATCACTGAATTTGCTCTTGTGCAGTCCTTCTTCAATCCAACAAGTGTAGAAAAATCCTGCTATTATGTGTTACATGAAAACTAAACAAACATCATGCAAAATGTACAGTCACATTAATGTTAGGTTATAAAATGTCTAGGTTAATAAATTGACTAGCTAGATGGCCAGGAATTTCAGAGGTCCTATTGCTGCATCCATATGGATTCATGTCCTAGCTGTGGTTTAGCGCCACCTGGTGGTACTTCAAACTAAAGCTTAGCCATTGATAGGAATGTTTCTGGCTCCTGTATTGATTGGTACTTCCAGGGCAGCATCAGTGACACCAGAAACTCATCAATGAGTTGGCACTTGTTTCATCAGCTTGATGCAAGAATACTAGGCCATGGTATACAGGGCCAACTCTAATTCCCAAGGCAGGACTACCTGCCATTCAACCTTCTAACTCCACCCAGCTCACCATATCCTCCCTTAAAAAGTAAGCACTTCAGCCTTCACTCCCTTTCGCCCTCCCCCATGAGAAAATGGCTGCACATGGGACAGGAGTTAATTTTAAATAGAATTAAATATTAATTCTCATTACTGATGGGGCACACTATACCAGGGTTTTACAGTATTGGTTGAGAAAAAACCATCTCCCAGGTTCTGTCCAAGCTACTGTTGATACATTAAGCACCAAAAATCAATGGGTCTTTGCTCTTACAAAACCTTCAATCTAGTGGAAAAGGCAGACATCTATCACATAATTCTACAAACGTATGTGACAAGTGGTATGAAGAAGTAAGGCTGGGTTCCAAGTGGGCCTGTAATAGAATAATGTGACATGATCGAAGAGATCTGGAAAGAGTTCCCTGAAGATATGAGTCCACCATGACTGCAGGTTAACTAGGCAAAAGGAAGTGAATAATTTCTAGCACAGGCAATAAAATGGAGATATTTTGAAATAAAACTCTACATTTTAATTCCCCTTTATAAAGCATGTTTTCCTGCAAAATTTCCCTTTTGAAAAGGAGTTTTGTTGAGCATAGACATGGACAGAATGGGTACCTAGGGGAAAAAAGTCATCATTCTGCTTTGAATAAAATGCTTACTTTTTTGAGTCCATGCAAAACTATTTTAGCCAGGCTTCAAGAGAGGGGAAAGTCCTACTTCTGTTGTGTTCTTGTTATTATCATGTATAGTTTTGTTTGCTTTTAATTTCAATAGTTGCTTTTTAAATAACAAGAGGCAAGTCAAAGGGATTAGCACAAAAGTGCTATATTTTAAGACAATCCTGACATTCTGAAGACAAGTCGGATATTACATAAATAAGGTTTCAACCCTAGCAAGAAGGAGAAGAAAACTGCTCAAAGGGGAACCAAGGGAGAGAAAGAGAAAGAAGGTCAGGAAGTCAAATACAAGTGTCCTCACTTTCCCTGTTCAAGGAGGCACTGCTGCATTTCAGCAAATGAGTGGCGGAAGAGTAACGGTCAGGAAAAAGCCTTGATGGGTAGGCCAGAGATAGTCTCACAGAGCTGCACATACCCATTTTAGTGGTACAGAAAGTACAGAGTAGAGTTATTAGGTCCTTGGTTGAGGGAAGGGAGGGGACTCTGAGATGCCAAGAAAACTGGTGTGCCAGAGAAACCCTGACACTGGAATAAAATGACCACAGATGTAGGACTACAAGGTCATGTTCTCCTACATTTTCTTCTCAAAGCTCTTTGTTTTACTTCTCACATTTATGTATGCAGTCCATATGGCTGTAATTTTTGTAAATGGTATGAGGTAGGGATAGTCAGTTAACCTAGCACCATTTATTTAATAAAAAGTCTTCTCCTTACTGAACTGTAGTATAGCCTCTGTCATAAATGAGATAATTGAATATGTGTAGGAGGTTTTTCCTCTATTCTGTCCTCACTGATCAATTTCTCTATCCTAGCCCCATACTACACTGTCCTAATTACTATAGGTTTATAAGCAGTCTTGATATCTGGTAGGGTAAGTCCTCCACCTTTGTTCTTCTTGAGATTGCCTTGGCTACTCTTGGTGTTTTGCATTTCCATGTGAACTTTAGAATCAGTGCCTCAATTTCCACAATAAAACTTCCTGGGATTTTGATTGGGATTGTATTAAAGCTATAGATTAATTTGGGAAGAAATATCTTTATGATAGTAGGTCTCCCAATCCAAGAATATGGCGTATCGATCAATGGATTTAGGGTTCTTTCATTTCTCACAATATTTTGTAGTTTCTTGTTCATTTTTAGTTAAATTTATTCCTAGTATGTGATGTTCTTTGATGCCATTGTAAATAGTATTGTTCTTCAAATTTCACTTTCTATTTGGTCACTGCTGGCATATAGAAAAAAAATTAACTCTTACACATATAACTTGTTTCCAAAAACCTTACTAAATTAACTTATTGCTTCTAATAGTTTGTTTATACATTCATTTGAATGGCCTATGTACACAATCATGTCATGTGAAAATAAAAAGTTTATTGCTTCCCTTTCAATCCTTATTCATTTTTTCTTGTCCTGTTGTACTTCCTAAGATCTCCAGAAAATGTTGAATGGAAGTGTTGGCAAGAGGCCTCTTTGATTCATACCTAATCTCAGAGGGAAAGTTTTGAATATTTTATCATTTAAAATGATGTCTCCTATAGGTTTTTTTTTAACAGATATCTTTATCAAATTATTTTATTCCAAGTTTGCCAAGATATTTTAAAGTCATGGATGTGTGCTACATTTTCTCAAATGCCTTCTCTGTATTTGTTGCAGTGAAGTTTTCTCTTCTTCCTGATAATATGTAAATTACCTTACTTGATTTTTTTCATGCTAAACTATCATTGTGTCTGTGAAATAAGTCTTACTGTTCATGATGTATTATAATTTTTACATATAATTGGATTTTATTTTTTTAATGTATCCACTTTCATGAGACAGTGGTCTGTAATTTTTTTCTCTTGTAATTTCCTTGTCAGAGTTTTAGAATCCAGGTTATGCAGGCTTCATAACAGGTAAGGAAGTAATCCTCGTACTCTATTTTGTAAAAGAACTTATTAATTATTTGTTCTATTGCTTCCATAAATGTTTGTAAGAATTCACTTGTGTATTCATTAAATGTGGGATTCTCATTATGGGAAAGCTGTTTTTATTGGACAGCCTTTTTAGTAAATATAACATTATTCAGGCTTTTTATTTCTTCTTCTGTCAGTTTTGGTTAATTGTATTTTTCAAAACTGTGTCCATTTCATCAAAATTTACCCAAACTTTGATGTCTGTAAGAGCCATAATAAGGTTCCCTTTTTCATAACTAATATAGGTAATCTGTATTTCTCTTTGTTTACAGTGTTGGAACAGGCATAGGATAGCAGTTAAGTGCCCACCTGGATTAAAGAACCCAAGATGATCTCCTCATCTCAAAATCCTTAATTTAATTACATCTCCAAAAATTCCTTTCCAAACAAGGTAATATTCCTTAGGACACGGGCATATTTTTCTGGGTGTCACCATCCAGCCCATTATACCTTGGTTTGCAACAGTGTTGCAATGATGTGCTAAGGTGTATAGCCTTCTTTGTACTTACCATGCTTGTAGTTTGCTGCAGTCCTTAATCTACGGCTTGATTTATCTCAATAGGTTTAGAATATTCTCAGCTGTAGTCTCTTCATGTCTTGCTTCTGCCCCATTCTCTACCTTCTCTCTTTCTGGATCTCTAATTAAACATATGTTAGACTTCCTGAGTATAATTCATATGCAGTGGCATGCTACAGCAGTTCATACCAGCTTGCCATAGTGGATTGTTAAATGTTCAGGAATTTTGTGAGATCATTGTTAAATCATTAGTAGCTTGGAATCATCTATGGTGAGAGTATTTACACCATGGCAATCAGCAAACATGGCAAATTAATACTTTTTTCCCCAAAGAGCTTGATTATCAGCACACCACTATACACATTTGCTATACTTCATTTGTTCTTTCAATCCTTTTGTCTCACTATGCTTCAATTTGGGCAGTTTCCTTCAACTATCTTCCAGCTCACTAAATCTGCTTTCTGCTGTGTCCAATCTCACAAAACCCATCTACTGAGTTCTTGATTTCAGATATTATTTTTTTTAGTTTCATACGTCCATTTCATTTTTTATACAGATTCCATTTCTCTGATGAAATTTTTCATCATTTTATCTATGTCCATATTTCCTTTATTTTCTTAAACATATTCATCACAGTTATTTTAAATTTCTTGTTTGCAAATTAATTCCAATTATCTGGACCACGTGTGGCCCTACTGTAATTGTCTGCTTTTTCTTTTCATTATAGATCCCATTTATCTTGCCTCATTGTACGTCTAGTAGTTTTTTATTGCACACCAAGCTCTTTATATTTAAAAAATGATACAAAAGCTTCAGGTAATGTTATATTTCACTGAAGAGAGTTTCTCCTGCCCTGTACTAACATATAGGATGAGAGGCCAATTACCTCAATCCAATTAGGTACTGAGCTCGGTTGCAGCTGAGTTTCAGTTTTAATACAGCTCAAGTCTACTTTGGGTTCACTTCTTTCCCTCAGGCTCTCCTGAACTTTTTATTGAGCGCTTGGTGAGTTGTCCAACTCTTCAGCTCTGACGAACTGTGGAAGATCCAGTTCTGCCCTCCCAAGGTTCTCAGCTCAGCGCTTCAGCCCCCTGCTCCTGACATTTTAAAATCTAGCCAATGTCTTGAAGGGGAGACCAGCTGTATGTTTAAGGCAGGACCTCTCCCTTGGTGGGTCTGTGTTTCCTAAGTGTCATGAGACTGCAGGGAATTTCACTCTGACTTTTAGAGGCTTTCAGCATAGCTCCTCAGCCACCTGTGCAGCACCAAAACTTGGCTAATGTCCTGTGGGGACAATCAGACACATTTAAAGTGCTTCAAGTTTCCTTTTTTTAACTCCAGCCCTACATGACCACTAAAAACTTTATTCGTATCTCTTTATCCCAGCAAAGTCCCTCCACCTAAGCAAAGCCAGATCCTCAACCCATGCCCTGAACTGGCAAATACCCACAGAGGGAGAAATGACTGCTGTTCATCCATCCACCTGAGAATGGTTCTTCCCTCTCTGGAATTTTAGTATTATAAACTTGATTTTACAGCTCTCTGATACCTTTAAAAATATATTTGTAATTTTCCTGGCGTTTGCAATAGGAATGCTGGCCTGCCACATTCTATACATCCTACCTAGTAGTAGAAGTCCCAACATTTAGATTTTGAAAATATCC
>RJWJ010021096.1:0-28258 GCA_004363605.1 Indri indri | reverse complement strand
TTCTTTCTGTGACAAGGACGGCACTGTGGCTTGGCACTTAGAGTCTGTGGTCTCTGGCAGCCCAGGGCAGAGTCCAGGATTTCTCGCTTCTAGCTGGGGGGCTGTGGGCAGGTGGCTTTACCTCGATGAATCTTAGCCCTAACTGTACAGAGAGGATGAACATACTCACTTCACGGTGTTTGGAGACAATGGTGCTGGCTCAGGCCAGGGTCCAGGAAGTGGCAGTTGGTCAGTGCTTGTTCTTGTAAGTGCCGTGTGTGGCCAAGCCACATTGTGTCCAGACCACCTGCATTTGGGCCTGCCTCGTGGCCCTGAGAGAACCTGAGTTCCTGTCCTGGCATTGCCTCGCCAGCTGGGTGGCTTTGGGCATGTCACTGGCCCCCTCTGGCTGCAATAGCCTCAGGCCCAAATGAGCACAGGAATCCCAGGGTCACATGGAACAAGAGTGACCAGTGGGACATCAGAAGGGCCTTGCACATCACAAAGCTTGAGCCTCTTTTGGGGGATGCTGGGAGGGAGGAAGGGGTACCTCTTGACTCTCAGTGGGTCCCTGTCCTTGTGTACCCAGACCCAGCATTCTGGCGTCCAGTCAGGCTGAGAGCTGCAGGTCCCCCACACAAGAGAGAGCTGTGTTCATGCGGGGACCCTCTCCCGAGCCCTGTACTTGTGCTTCCTGCCAGGCCCCAAGCTGCCAGGTTGGAGAGCTCTCACTCGGGGAGTCTGAGGCCACTTTGAAGCCGGGAAGTTTGTTCAGCAGGGGCAAAGGCAGCCTGGATTCAAAGCCTCTCTCCTGGCCCTTAATTACCTTTCTTCACCCATAGGTGGAATTTCCACTCAAAGAGCTAAGGAAGGCACCCGCGCTGCCGCCGGGGACTGGGTTTCCCTGCTGCCTTTGTGTGGCAGCCGCCAGCGCAGCAGTGGCACACACAGCTCGGGTTTCTGATTTTAATGATTTCCTGAATTCATTCTGCTTCCTACCTCAGGGAAAGGAGGAGAGGTGATCCTCTTGGAAATTCACATAATTGCTTTTATTTGATTTTTATTAAAATGCATTCAGGAATAATGTGATTGCCCCCTTTATTACGTTGTTCATCAAGCTGGCATGGGGAATCGGCCTAGAAAGAAGCGGTGGGCGCAGGAGCCTGGCGTGTGGCGGGGAGCGGGCACAGCCCCGTGGCGGGCTCCGGGCTCGCCTCGAACTGGGGGAATCGCCCGGCTGTCTCTGAGCCTCCAGCTGCTACTGCCTGGGGCAGAGGGCTCACTGTACCACATGCCGGAAGGTGAAAGCTGGCAGTGAGCTGGGAAGGCTTGTGAGCACTTTCTAGATGCCCTCCCACCCCAATCCGCTCCTCCCCTGTCCTCCCCGGCTCCCTCTGAGCCTCACGGAGGTCTGACCCAGCAGGTCTCACGCTCACGCTCCCATCTGCACCCCCAGTTCTCTGCCCTTCTAGTTGGGCTCAAGGCCTTCAGAACAGTTTCCCATGGCCCACCTAATCATGCCACCCCCCTGCCCAGGCTCCCAAAGACCTCTTTCTTGCCAAGGGCTTTTGCTTTGGGTTCCTTTGCATGCAGTGGAGAGAACCCAGACCTCTCAGTGAGACCCGGTTCCAGGGCTTGCATCGCTTTACATGGTGAGATACGGGTCAAGTGGCCTTGGCTCTGCACCAGGTCTCAGTTTACTGATTAAAGTAATGGGAACACCAAGACCTTCCATAGGGTCCCTGAGAGAAGAGCGTGAGCAGGCCAGTACGGGTATGGAGAAGGTGGAACCCCGTTCTGTGAGGCTGCCTGGAAGGGGGCTGGAGGAGCTCAGCAATTGCTTGGGGAGGAAGCCACTGCCACCGTTCTCGGCAGCCCCTTCCCTCCTCCCAGTGCAGGAGGAAGGCCAGAGGTTCACCGGCCTCTTCATGCCTTTCTGGGGGTACTTGCAGTTTCCAGAACAGGGTCAGAAATGTGTTTGCTGGGCTTCCTGGAGTAGCCTCCCCACGCCGCCACCCCCAGCCCAGCGCATGCTCCAGATCATCCATGGCACCTACGTTCCCCTCCTGATACATGTATTTGTACCTCCCTGTTTCCCGGTATAGAACTCCTAAAATGCTTGGAATCTCCAAAGTGATAAGTGTCTTTTGTATGCTGATGAGTTGACTGAGGGCTGGCAGCCCCCAGGGAATGGTCACCAGAAAGACCTTGGAAGGATTAGAGGGTTGGGCTTCAGCCCCACCCCCTAGGCTCCAGGGGAGAAGGGCTGAAGGTCGAGTTGACACCAAAGGCCCATAACTCAATCAGTCATGCCTACCTAACGAAGCTTCCATAAAAACCCAAAAGACCAGGTGTAGGGAACTTCTGGATAGCTGACCGCTTGGAGGTTCCTGGATGGAGTGGTGCCCAGGGAGGGCATGGAAGCTCCGCACCCTTTCCAGACCTCACCCGGTGCGGCTCTTCGTCTGGCTGTTCCTTGGTATCCTTTAAAATACCCTTTATAATAAACCAGTAAACAGGCGGGGCGCTGTGGCTCACGCCTGTAATCCCAGCACTCGGGGAGGCCAAGGCAGGAGCATTGCTTGAGCTCAGGAGTTCAAGACCAGCCTGAGCAAGAGTGAGACCCCAGTCTCCTCTAAAAATAGAAAAATCAGCCGGGCATGGTGGCTTGGGAGGCTGAGGCAGGACGATCGCTTGAGCCCAAGAATTCGAGGTTGCAGTGAGCTAGGCTGACAGCTGAAGCCACGGCACTCGGGGCAACAGAGTGAGACTCTGTCTCAAAAAAGAAAAAAGGAAACAGTAAATATAAGTAACTGTTTCTCTGAGTTCTGTGAGCCACTCTAGCTAATTAATTGAACCCAAGGAGGGGGTCCCTGCTGATTTATAGCCGGTCAGTCAGAAGCACAAACCTGGGGTTTGTGGTGGGCCTTGGAAATGGGGGCCGGTCTTGTGGGACTGACCCCTCAGCCTGTGTGATCAACGCTACCTCCAGGTAGACAGTGTCTGCACTGAATTGAATCAGAGGACACCCGGCTGGTGTCTGCTGCAGAAGTGATTACTTGCTGGTAGAGAGGAGTCCCCGCGTAACCCTCCTTTAGCAGATGAGGTAACTGAGGCTCGAAGAGGGTAAGTGACTTGTTTAGGGCAGCCCAGCTACGAAGTGGAGGCCTGTGGACAAGGCCTCTTGGGCATGTGAAGTGGTAGGTAAGCTGATTTGAGGGGATGAGATTCAGCCCATGGGTAGTGCCAGGAGAAGCCACCCTGAACCCTCAGGTGTGGGTGGGCCAGGGGTGTCTTAGGCAGGCCCCCTGCACCAGGCCCCCAGTTGTTCTTTCTGGGGTGGTCTGCCCCTGCTGCGGTGGGCTGCAGAGAGGCAGGGAAGCGTGGGAGGCACAGGTAGCCCCCCTTGGGGTCTTTTAATTTCTGGGAAAAGTCTATCTTCATGTGAAAAAGCAACAGAAAAAACTTGTTTAGTTTTTCTTTTTTATGTGTTTGTTTACATGCAAATTGTTCGGCGGTGGACACAGCCAGGGGAATTCAGAGGACGGAGACAGCAGATTTAGAAATTCAACTGCGAGGCCCTTGAGGGCCAGGTGGGGCCCTGCCATCTAGCTGAGTGTCCGGAACGGGGCTTGGCATCGTGGACACCGTCGTCTGCCTCTCAGCCTTTGCCTAAGCTGTTGCTTCCGCTGGAATGCTGTTCCCCGCTCTGCTTCTCAGACCCCTTCCGTGCAGTGCAGGCCCTGGAGACCACTCCCCACAAGCCTCTGGCTCCTGCCCCAGCGCCTGGCTCTGCTCCCTGTCTGGGTCTGGTCTCTGGGCTCCCCAGGAAAGGTTTGTGTCCAGTCTCTCCTCTCCATCCAGGAGGGCAGGCCCAGCCCTCAGTCGTGGAGAGAGCCATGCGTGAGTGGGGAAAGACCGCTAGAGTCCTATGAGAGGAAATCTAAGCCAGGAGGGTAAAGGGTGGCCCACCTGGCACAGTCTGCACAGGCCTGGGGGTTTCAGTCTAAGCCAGGACAGCCTTGGTCACCCTAACTGAAGCTGCTCGCTCAGAGCCGCAGCACGAGCCCATGACCCTCGACCTCCAGATTCCCAGCCCAGCACCCTGTCCTGATGGCATCACCATGGACGGCCGACACTCTCACGTGGGGGACACCGAGGCCCAGAGGGGCAGAGACTGGCCCAAGGCCACAGGTAAGTGAGAGCTGAGAAGGGAACCACCAGCCTTCGAGCCTCCAGCTAGTTCCTGGGTCCAGGCCCGTTACTTCCCTCGGACAGAGCCCAGAGTAGGCGACACCCGGAAAACGGCCTGCTCCAAGAGAGGGGAGCCTTGCTGGGCCTTGGAACCTGTGCCCTGAGCGCCACCCTGGGCCACCCCAGACTCCCGCCCCAAGCTCAGCGGTCGGAGGGGCTGAGGGGTGCGCACTGGCAGGGCGCCCTTATCACATCTTGCTTCTGCCCGGCTCCGCCCACGCCGCCGGTGGCCCTTTCCTCTCTGAAGTGATGCTGCTGCTTTTCCTGTCACCAACACATGCGGCACGCAGAGATGTTTATTTCTGTTGCTTTTAAAAGTTTCTTTCTGGGGAGGAGGGTGAGGGGTTGTTTACGGGGCCGTGCTGCAAAGCCGTGCTGTGGGCAGCAGCTGGGGCCTGCTGGGGTCGGGCTTGGTGGAGGCTGCACTCACAACTCGGGGCGTCTGGATCCCGTGCAAAGGCAAGGAATGAGGAATCGACACCTACTGTGCGCCCGCTCCGGGCTGCTGTCTTCAAAGCTCACCATTCAACCTCCTGCTTCCTTCTCTGCCGTTGCCCCTACCCACACAAGGGCCGGGCTCTACCCAGCCAAGGAACACAGCTTCCCAAAGCCTCTGTCCTGGCGCCTTGGCCCCTCTGTAGATAGGGCATGAGCACTATGAGCTCTGTGAGCTGGATCTGAATTTCAGGTCCTCCAGCTGTGTGACCTTGAGCAAGTCACTTAGCCTCTCTGAGCATCGGATGCCTTCACTGTCAAATGAGAAGCAGCGAGAAGTCTCCAAGAGCTGGTGGTGTTTGGAGGCCATGAGGCAGGGGCTGGGGCTGCTGTGTGCTTAACAAGGGCTTCAGGGAGTTCCAGTCATCAGCCGGGTCAGGGACACTGGCCAAGGGAATGGGGAGCTAACGAAGGTGTGTGAGGAGGGAGAGCTTGGCTTGAGACCCTATAGGCAGCAGAGTGGTGAGGGCTAACGGGGAGAGGAGAGGCTGAAAGGCCGTTGAAGAGGACTTTGACTTCCTTTCCAGAAAAACAAGGTGGCCCATCTCCCACCAGGAGCAAGGGTCATGGAGGCCAGGCCGTCCCCCGACCAACCCAGGCTCCTGCCCGGAGAGACACCTGGGACCTTGGACTCCTCAGCACCAGATGTGATCTGGGAGCCTTCTCCTCCTCCCCAGGCCCAGGCTGTCCCAGTGCCCCCAGGAGTGCTGGCAAGGGCGGGCAGCTCACGACATCAGGGGACTCGGAGGGCCAGTCCTTCTGTGACAGAAGCGAGCAAAGCACCTTTTTGGTACAGTGAGCAATTCCTCCCCCGTGTCCCCCTGACATGTCATAGGCATTCTTAAAAATGAACTGTCCTTTGTGGCCTGCGTTGGGTTTCCCTGGGGATAACCCACAATAGTAATCAAAGAGGGCCCCTTTTTTCGAGGTTGTTGGATGGAAGGGGTGGAGAGTGGGCCCACCTTATTCTCCAAAAGGGTCTTTAATGGCAGGGGGGAGGGTTTGAGTCTCACTGTTCACTCTGTGGCCATTATACCCGTTTCCCAGATTGGTAAACTAAGGCCTGGAGTGGGAGCCCAGGCCTCCTTACTCAATTTCCAGCCAGGGCAGAGTCTCTCGCACAAGAGAAGGGACGCTGCTCGTCAGCCCTGCATCTTCCCACGTATGGTTCTCACCTTGTCTTCACAGCGGCCCTGACACGGAGCTGGGCTTCACCTACCCACCTACTACCCACCCACCCTCGGAGGGGGTTCGGTGCAGAAGGGTTTTTACAGGTAGTAACACTGGCTGCCCCCTGCCAGCCTGTTTCCTTACCTAGGGGCTCCGGGGGCTGTAGCAGGAACACTTCCAGTCCAGGGCTCTCTCCTCATCTCAGACAAGATGCCACCGGTGAGGCATCACCTTGAGGAGTGAGGCCCTGGGGGAGTCTCTGGGGGCTGGCAGCGGACGAGGGGCAGACTGGGGAAAAAGGCAGGTGAGAGAGGACCCAGGACTGTCAGAGATCCTGGCCTGCGCGGGACCGGGCCTCAGCCATGCCTGGGAGGCCAGTCCTAGCCTGGGCTCTAACCTTGGCCTGGCGAAGCAGGACACCACAGGACATCAGGGCCACTTGGTCTCAGACCACGAGGGCCTCAGCGGTGGCCAAGACAGACTGGAGAACAAAGTCCCTGGCCCTAATTCCTAGGCACCATGGAGCCTCCCCCCTTCCTGTGTGAGGCTGGAATGAAAGCCCAATAGTGGAGGTGGGGTGGTCAGATGAAGTATCTTTAAAGAAAAATCCAGACTGTGGTATTTCTTATACTTGTACATTTTGGGACAGCTTCCTGGCCTGGTAATAGTACTGTTAGCTCCATTTGACAGATGAGGAAACTGAGGCTCAGAGAATTTGTGTTTGTCCAAAGACATCTTTCTGGGAACTGATGGATCGGGGATAAGAACCCTGGTTTTGGCTGTGCGCAGTGGCTCACACCTGTAATCCTAGCACTCTGAGAGGCCGAGGTGGGAGGATTGCTTGAGCTCAGGAATTCAAGACCAGCCTGAGCAAGAGCGAGACCCTGTCTCCACAAAAAATAGAAAAATCAACTGTGTGTTGTGGCGCATGCCTGTAGTCCCAGCAACTTGGGAGGCTGAGGCAGGAGGATCACTTGAGCCCAGGAGCTTGAGGCTGCAGTGAGCTAGGCTGAAGCCACGGCACTCTAGCTGGGCTGACAGAGCGAGACTCTGTCTCAAAAAAAAGAACCCTGGTGTGCTGATGTCAAAGCCTCTGCAGTTTTTTGCCTTTTCAATGCCTCCTTGACTTGACCATCCCACTTGGGGGGCAGATGGGACAACTAAGGCCACACTGGGCAAGTCACACAGCTAGGAGGAGAAGGAGGACTCAAGTCCATGCGCTGAGACACCAAGCAGCCCTCCTCTTGGTCCCAGTGCCTGCTGCCCACCCTGCATCCCTCCTTCAGTTTAGCATCAGCCATGCCAGGCTCCAGGGCCTCTGCTCAGTGTGGAGAAACTTCGGCCCTCCTCACCAGCTTCCCACAGCTGCAGAGCCTGCCCTGGACCTACCGAAGCTGTGTCTCAGTCTCGAAGGTGGCAGCGGGCGTAGCCCTGGCCCTGCCCAGGCTCCTCCTCCCCTTGGGTCTGGGCCTCAGAGTGATGCTCAAGGGCCCAGGCCAAGGCTCACTGGGAGGGGTCAGGTCTGGGCTCCGACGGTGCCTGTGTGACTTTGGATAGCCCCTTGCCCTCTCTGGGCCTCACTTTTCCCATCTGTGGTCATATGGCCCTGGGAGGCAGGTAGGTGTGGAGAAACAAGACACTTGGGCTCTTCCACTTGCAAGCTGTGTCCATAGCCCTGCCACTTAGGTTTATTAAGCCCCTCAGTTTCCTCCTGTGTAAAATGGGGATAATGAAGGCTGTTCCTTCTGACCCTTAAGGAAACTAACATTTACCGAATAGCCCTAAGGCTCAGCCTTGTGCAAGATGCTTCCTGAAGCATTTTCTCTCATGAACTCCTCATCCATCCAAGAATGAAATGAAATGTTTTGGTTTTGGTCTTTCATGCAATGTCTCTTTGCGGCCCCCTCCTGGTCTGAGAGTCTAGGGGTGCAGTCATGGGTGGCTTCCTGGAGAAGGTGGCACTTGGTCTGCGACTAGAAGGCTACAGTGAAACCCCTGGTCTGTGGGCAGGAGAGGTCAGTGTCCTGGCCTCTGGGTGCACCTGCTCTGCCTTGGTTTCCCTGGAGTCCTGAGAAGCAGGTGTTGGGGCCCTGCTTGGCTGAGCTGCTGCAGGTGGCCCCAGCCTCCCTCAGGGTCCTTGGCCATGGCTTGTCCTGAGCCGGCTAACAGCCCTGTGAGCTCCCTGCTTGCCTGCTTCAGTGCCCCACCCTTCATGCCCTTGTCCCCGTGCACATGCTGTGCCCTCGGGTCCAAATGACTCCTACTCATCGAGTCCTGGTGCTCTCCTACTTGTTCTACAGGGCCAGCACAAAAGTCTCCTCCTCCGGGAAGCCTTTCTAGATAACCCAGGCCACTGGCCATTGTCCCTTCTTGCAGGTAACAGTCTCTGGCCTGCTGTAATGGTCACACGTTTGACCTGCCCACCAAAGAGCCCTGCTTTGGGGCCTGGGCCTGCACCCTTGACCTTGTATTCCCAGTGATTTGTCTGAGGCCACCCTGGGAATCAGGGGCAGAGCCAGGCTGGAACCCAGGTCTGCTAGCTTCTCTGAGAAAGCTCCCAGCCCTTTGCCTGGCTCTCGAGTGGTACTTAAGCAGTTTTAGTTGCTTTAGAAAGCAGACACACTGACATCTCACTAGAGTATGAGAGTGGGGAGATGGGTGTCAGGCAGGTGGCCCTGCTCTGAGCTGCAGAACTCCTGCGGGGGTTGAACCATCTTGCAAACTATTTGCTCCCCTGGACACTGCTCCAGAAGCCACCACCTCCCCCCACCCCCGACAATGCCTGGCACTGTGTAGACAGGGCACTAGCCTGCTTAGTACTTCCTGCTTCCAGCCCTACAGGGGCTCAAGTTTCTCCCTCAGAATACAGGGATTTAGAGTGACTTCTTACTGGCCACTGCGTGTGCTTTGGCCTTGGATATGTGTGTACATGTATGTGCGTGTCTGCCTTGGTTTCTCTCCTGGTAGCAGCCTTCATGTCCATGACAAGCCTTCAACAAATGTCCCATGGAGAGCTGGGGAGAGATGTACTCTCCCAAGGCCCACCTGCCACTTTGGATCTTCTGAGACTCCAGCCAATCGCCCTTTTGGGAGGGGAGAGGAGGGGACGGGGGGCGGGCCTTCTTTTCTCCATTTATCCAAAGGCATCTGAGGAGGGCGGTGCCTAGGAGGCCTTTGCGTGGTGTCAGGGAGGAAACGGGAACACCGACCAGACTCCTTCCTGGTCAGGTGTGCTCTCACCTGAGCCAGGAGACAGGATTCTCTTCCTGGCTGACTTGCTGAGTGACCTGGGCCAACTGGCCCAGCATCTATTGGCTTCAGTTTTCTTTGCTAAAATGAGATGGTCACTCAAAGAGGAGGAATAGTCAGCATTTCCTGAACACTTACAAAGTGCCAGGCGCTGAGCCGAGCACTTCACTTCTGTTAGCTCCTTGAACCCTCACGCCTCGCGAGGGCGCCTCAGTGCGATGCCCACGGTGGAAGTGGAGGCGCAGCGGGGCAGAGGACCACCTCCCGACCTCCCGTCCAGGAGGAGGCCGGGACAGCGTGGTCCCGACTGCTGGGCGCTTGGAGTCCTGTGGAGTGAGTGCAGGTGCGCAGGTGAAAGGGCTTCTGAAACTGTGACCACGACGCTACAATTGCCAATATCTGTAGATTGTCCCAGCCAAGCGCTGTACTAGAACCACCTTGTTTAATCCCTATGACAAACCTGCTAGGAGACCTGGTTATTATCGCTGCTTTACAGAGAAGGAAATTGAGGCAAGTGGAGGAACTTGGGCAAGGCCATCTGGCTATTTTGTCAGGAGCCAGGGTTGGAAACAGGGAAGTCTGACTTCAAAGTTTGTAAGACATGACGTGAATTATCTCCTGGCACAGAGGAGATGGTATATAGTAGGTGCTCAATAAATAATTGTTGCATTGAACTGAAAGTAAAAAAACCACAAAGGGATCAGGTCTTCAAGTCCCGTGGTTCCAGCCTTGTTTCCGTGGGCTTCCTATGCTAAAGGCAGCCCCAGGGACCCATGAGGATAGCTTTGAATAGCAAGGACAGCTTTGAGTGGCACCGGAACCCTTCGGAGGGTCTCCTGCAGTCTCCAGGCCCCACCCTCCCGCCTCGCAGCCCTTCCCCTCCAGCACTGCATTTCTTCTTCCAGCCCTTTCTTTTTTTAAAAAAAGTCAGCATTATTGAAGAATAATTTGCAAAATGCACCCATTCTAATTGCACAGTTCAATGAGTTTTGACAGACGTATACAGTGTCATAAACACCTCTGCACTTGAGATATCGCGTATTTCCGTCATCCCTCGACATTTCCTCATGCCTCTTCCCGGTCAATCCCTCTCCCTGCCCCAGACATCTGATTCGATTTCTGTCAATCCAGATAAGTTTTGTACATTCTAGAACTTCCTATAAATGGAATTAGACAGCATGCCCTCTTTTCTGTAGACGCATCCGTGTGGTATCGTGCGTGATTAATTTGGCCCCTTTTATTACAGAGTACTTTTCCAAAGAATGGACATACCACAGTTTGTTTATCTGTTCACCAATTGGTATACACTTGGGTTGTTTCCAGTTTTAGGATTTTATCAATAAAAATTTGCAGCTCATGTGCAAGTCTTTGGATGAACATGTTTTCATTTCTCTTGGGTCAATGCCTAGCAGTGGAATTGTGGAGTCGTATGGTAAGTAGATGTCTTACTTTATAAGAAACTGCCAAATTCTTTTCCAAAGTATTTGTACAATTTTAACCTCCAGGAACATATGAGAGTTCCGCTTGTTCTATGCCTTGTCAACACTTGGTTTCGTCAGTCTTAACTTTGAGCTATTCTGGCGAATATGTAATGGTAACTGTTTATAGTTTTAATTTATAATTCTGTGACAACTAACGATGTTGAAAATGTTGACCCTTTTACATGCACATGTCTTTCTTTGGCAAAACTTCTGTTTGAATCTTCTGCCCTGTTTTACTGGTGGTTTGTCTTCTTATTGAGTTGTAAGGGTCATATAAATTCTTGACACAAGTCCTTTGTCAGATATTTGTGTTACAAAAATTTTTCCTCAGTTGGTGGCTTGCATTTTCACTTTCTTAATGGCCTATTTTGAAGAGTAGCTATCTATTATAATTGGTCAGTTTCAGTTTGTATGGTTAGTGCTTTCTATGACTTGTTTAAAGAATCTTTGTCTGCCAACAAGATTGCAACAAGGTTGCAAAAGATTTTCTCTGAAGTTTTCTTCTAGATGTTTTATAATTTTAGCTTTTTATATTTCGATATACGGTTCATTTTGAGTTCATTCTTGTAAATGGTGTTAGGTAGAGTTGAGATCTACATGGACGTGCATTTGTTTTATCTACCATATTTGTGACTATTTCCCATCGTTGTCCTTGTGTTTAGTGTTGTCTTTCACTCTTTTTCTGCCTTTTGTGGCTTTAATTGAGCATTTCATATGATTCCATGTTCTCTTCTTTCTTAGCATATCATTATACAATTTTTTTTTTTTTTTGCTTTTGCTTTGTTTAGTGGTTGCCCTGGGCTTTGCAATATACATTTGCAACTAATCCAACTCCATTTTCAAAGAACACTACACGGTTTCATGTGTAGTGCGAGTACCTTATAATAACAAAGCATTCCTCATTTCTCCTTCCCACCCCTTGTATCGTCGCTGTCTCATTTCACCTGCCCGTAAACCATAATCATTGAATATGTGGCTGCTATGATTTTAAATACTGTTATCTGTTACATCAATTAAAAATGAGAAAAAATAAAAAGTTATGTTTTGACCTTCACTTATTCCTTCTCTGATGCTCCTCCTTTCTTTATGGAGATCCGAGTTTCTGTATCATTTTCCTTCTCTGTGAAGAACTTCTTTCAACATTTCTTGCAAGGCAGGTCTACTGGCAACAAATTCCCTCAATTTTTGTTTGTCTGGAAAGTCTGTATTTCTTCTTTACTTTTGAGGGATAATTTGGCAGAACATGGAATTCTGGATTGATGGGGTTTCTTTCCTCTCAATACTTTAAATATTTCACTCAACTCTTTTTTTTTGTGAATGGTTTATAAGAAGTCCAATGTAATTTTTATCCTTGCTCCTCTATAGATAAGATTTTTAAAAATTTATTCTGGCTTCCTTCAAGGATTTTCTCTATCTTTGATTTTCTGCAGTTTGACTATGACATGCCTAGGTACAGTTTTTTGAAATTTTTCCTACTTGCTGTTCTCTGAGCTTCCTGGATCCGTAGTGTGGTGTCTGATCTTAATTTTGGGAAATTGTCAATCATTATTGCTTCAAATATTTCTTCTGTTCCTTTCTTTCTTCTCCTTCTGATATTTCTATTCCATGTAAATTACACCTTTTGTAGTCCCACAGTCTTTGGATGTTCTGTTCCATTTCTTTCAGTCTTTTCTCTCTTCGCTTTCCAGTTTTGGAAGTTTCTATTGTCCTATCCCCAAGCTCACTCCTTCTTTCCTTGGCTGTGTCCAGTCTGCTAATGAACCCATCAAAGGCATTCTTCATTTCCGTTACGGTGTTTGATTTCTGCCATTTCTTTTCTTTTCTTTTTTTTTTTTTTGGAGACAGAGTCTTGCTCTGTTGCCTGGGCTAGAGTGCCGTGGCGTCAGTCTAGCTCACAGCAACCTCAAACTCCTGGGCTCAAGCGATCCTCCTGCCTCAGCCTCCCAAGTAGCTGGGACTACAGGCATGCACCACCATGCCCAGCTAATTTTTTCTATATATATTTTAATTGTTCAGGTAATTTCTTTCTATTTTTTTAGTAGAGACAGGGTCTTGCTCTTGCTCAGGCTGGTCTCGAACTCCTGAGCTCAAACAATCCGCCCGCCTCGGCCTCCCAGAGTGCCAGGATTACAGGTGTGAGCCACCGCGCCCGGCCCTGCCATTTCTTTTGATCTTCATTAGAATTTCCATCTCTCTGCTTATGTCACCCATGTGTTCTTGCATGTTGTCTACTTTTTCCCTTAGAGCCTTAGCATATTAATTATGGTTTTAATCAAATTTCTTATCTGATAATTCCAACACCTCTGCTGTATCTTGAGTCTAGGTCTGGCACTTGCTCTGTGTCTTCAAACTGTGGTGGCCTTTGTTTGTTTGTTTGTTTTGCCTTTTTGTGTGCCTTGTAATTTTTTTGTTGAGAGCCGGATCTGATGTACCGGGTAAAAGTAACCCAGCGCTGGTTCCCACAGAGGTTTCTGCTCCTAGGTTTCTGCCCTGGTCAGTTGTAATTCTCTGTATTTACTTGTCTGTCTCTCTAATTTTGGAGCAGCAGTTTGCCCTGTGACCTTAATTCTTTGGTGGATCTAAGAAGAGGTGAACTGTTGATTTTCAGTTTAAACAAACTAAATAGTTTTTTCTCATTGTGAGGATGAGAGTGATGGTTTCCAAACTCCTTGCCTGCCAGGATGGAAACTGGAAGTCTGATATTCATTTGTTTCAATACCTTTAGTTACAAATACAATTCTTTGCCCATTGAATAACCTTGTGACTTTAGTGAAAAAACCAATTGCATAGGTATGTAGACCTACTCTGGGACTTTATTCTGTTCCATTGATCTATATATCTTTCCTTATACCAATACCACACTTTATTGATTACTGTAGCTGTATAGTAAATCTCGAAATCAAGCAGCATAAGTTCTCTGAATTTATTCTTCTAAAAAATTGTGTGGGCTATTCTAGGAAGTCCTTTTCATTTTCACATAAATTTTAGAACCAGCTTGTCAATTTTTGATTTTAAAGAAGTCTGCTGGGATTTTTCATTAGTTTGTGGAATAGTTTTCTTGTAACATATTTGTGTGGGTATCAGGGTAATGCTGACCTTGTGAAACAGGTTGGGAAGTATTCCACCTTCTATGGCTTGAAACAATTTATGTTTGATTGGTATTTCTTACTTAAATGTTCGATCAAATTTGGCGGGGTGAGGTGGCTCACGCCTATAATCCTAGCACTCCGGAAGGCCAAGGCAGGCTGATCGCTTGAGATCAGGAGTTCGAGACCAGCTCGAGCAAGAGTGAGACCCCCGTCTCTACTAAAAATAGAAAGAAATTAGCCAGACAACTAAAAATATATAGAAAAAATTAGCCAGGCATACTGGCACATGCCCATAGTACCAGCTACTCGGGAGGCTGAGGCAGGAGGATCGCTTGAGCCCAGGAGTTTGAGGTTGCTGTGAGCTAGACTGATGCCAGGGCACTCTAGCCCAAGGCAACAGAGCGAGACTCTGTATCAAAAAAAAAAAATACTTGATCAAATTTGCTGTGATAATACATGGCAAGTTCCTTTGTTGGAAGATTTTATGAATTAAACTTCTGTAATCGATATAGAGCTGTTTACGTTTTCTGTTTCATGTGTCAATCTTGATAATTTATATTTTTTAAGAAATTCATCTACTTTGTTTAAGGTGCCAAAGTCGTTATCTTAAACTTGTTAATACTATTCATTTATTATCCTTTTAACATCTGTAAGATCTGTAGTGATGAATCCACTTTGATTCCTGATACTGGTAATTTGTTTTTTATTTCTTTTTTCTTGATGAGTCTAGTTAGATATTTATTGATTTTTATTGATCTTTTCCAAAGCATAACCTATTGGTTTTATTGAGTTTCTTTTCTAGTTTATTGATTTCTCCTCTTTTTTTTTTTTTTTTTTTGAGACAAGAGTCTTGCTCTGTCACCCTGGGTAGAGTGCAGCGGCATCAGCCTAGCTCACTGCAACCTCAGACTCCTGGGCTTAAGAGAGGCTCGTGACTCAGCCTCTCGTGTAGGGGGATTACAGGGACATGCCACGACACCCAACTGATTCTTCTATTTTCTGTAGAGAAGGGGTCTTGTTCTTGCTCGGGCTGGTCTTGAACTTCCAAGCTCAAGCGATCCTCCCACCTCAGCCGCCCAGAGTGCTAGGATTACAGGTGTGAGCCACCACGCCCGGCCGAAGTTCATAAATCTTTTTGTCTGCAGTGTACCTGCTATTAATTCCTTCCTGTGAAATTTCCGTTTTGTATATTGTATTTTTCTGCTCTAGAAGTTTTGTTTGTTTCTTTTTATGGTTCCATTTATCTCTTCATTATGTTCATGTTTTCTTTTTAAATTCTCGAATATTGTTATAGTAACTATTTTAATGTATTTGTCTGCTGATTCCATGATTTCTGTCATCTGGGTCTGTTTCTTTTGAATTATTTTTCTTCTGGTTTTCCTGCTTTCTTGCACATCTGGTAGTTTTTGTTTGGACGCTGGACATTGTGATATTTCATTGCCGAGGGTTTGGATTTTGTTGTCTTCCTTTAAAGATACTGCTTTGACAAACAGGTAGGTTACTTGTGGATCACGTTGCTCCTTTTGTGGCTCATTTTTAAGCTTCGTTAAGTTGATCAATGAGCCTTTTCTAGTCTGACTGGTGAGAACTCAGTCTCCCAGCTCTGTGTGAGCACTGGTGGCTGTTCAACCCAGAGTTCCCTAGTAGTCGTTTTGTCTCTGATAGTTGATTTTCGCCTGGCCTCATTGATTTTTCACCCTAGGCACGCACAGCTTATAGTTTGGCCAAAGCCCAAGAGGACCCTCGTGCAGATTTCTGGAGCTCTTCCTCTGCCTGGCTCCCTCCTCTCTGGTGCTCTGCCCACAACTCCCAGCAGCCTCAGCCTCAGCCTCCCTGAACCCCAATTTCTGTCTCATCAGCTCAGTGAGACTGTCGCGCTCCACTTGCATTCTCTCTCTTTGCTCGGTGGTCTGGAATATGTCTCCATGTCTCCAGTGAGAAAACCAAGACCATCACGGAGCTTACCTCAACTGTTTCCCATTCTCAGGAATCACTGACTTGTGTGTCTGTGTGAAAACAGGTGTTTCTAGGTTTATTTTCTGATTACCAGTTACGAGAAGTGGACGTGATTGACCATCTCTCTTTGCCTCCCTGTCCAATGTTTGTGATGATATATGTTCACCAGGAAGAGGCCAGGAAGAGGGCATCTTTGGAGAACAGGCTACATAGGGGAAGGTTGTGTGTTCAAGGCACATTCAAGGATGGTGAATGTGGCATGTGGGCAGGGAGGGTTACAGGTGGATGAGAGGGATAGGCAGGGATGTATTTGCAAAGGCCCTTCGATGGCAGTCTAGGAGGTTGCACATTATCCTAGAGATTTGGGGGAGGCTGTAACTAGCAATTATTATCTTAACTGTAATGACAATAACGTGTAAGTTTTTCATTGTCATGCACCAGGCACTGCTCTAAGCTCTTTTAATGGATTGTCTCATATGTTCCTCCAGCCAGCTCATGACAGACTGCGATGTTATTAGGAATTACCATGTGCCATGCATTTTCCTATAATTATCTCATTTAATCTTCACAATAATGCTATGAGTTAGGGACTATAATTATGCCTATTTTACAGATCAGGAAACTGAGGCATGGAGAAGGTAAATGACTTATAAGTCACACAGGGAATAAGTGGCAGTGAGGGAGGGCTGATTTTCTCTTCTTCCCAAATACTCCTTTAACATTATTATAATAACGTTCTTACAATAAAAAAGAGCTGCCTTTGGGCCACCCAGGTGTCTGTGCTGCTCCATTACCTGTAGACGCTGTGAGTGTGAGTGTACGTGGCCGCTATGCCTGTGGATACAGCGTGCCGGGCAGTCAAGTGGTGTCTATGATGACCACATTCTTTGACACTGTTGCCATCCAAAGGTGGACATTCCTTCCCCTCCCCTTCAGTATGGGCTGGCTTCAGTGACTTGCTTCCAGTGAGCAGAATATGGCAGACTTGATGCCGAATGACACCCGAGACTAGTTTTAAAAAGGGAGCTCGGCTTCTATCTGGCTTTTCCTCCTGTGACACACACCTTGGGAGCCCTGATCTATTTGCTGTCCCTATAGTTTTGCTTTTTCTAGAATGTCATATAAATGGAATCATCCAATGCACGGTCTTTGTGCCTGGCCTCTTTCACTTGGCACATTGCTTTTGAGATTTCACCCATGTTGCTGTGTGTGTCGGTAGTTAGGTCCCTTCTAGTTCTGAATAGTATTGTTAATCGAGCCGTTTGTCATTTGTTTGCCCATCCCAGGGCCGGACACATGACGGGTGCTCAACAGATGGGTTTTGAGTGGCTGAGCAGGTGAACGGAGGGTGAAGGCAGAGACTCCTCTATAAATCTTTAAATCCAGGCTCTGTCGGGGATTGGAGGAGGCAAGGCATTGATGTTTATCATTCATTAATACACAAATATTTATTGAGTACCCACTTCATGCCAACTGTTGTGCTACGTCATAATAAATGGTTCCTGCCCACCCAGAGCTGCCTGTTCAGCTGAGAAGACAAATAGCTCAGCACACAGCTAACGTCAAGGGAGATGCGTGCTGGAGCAAGGGAAAACAGGGAAGGGTGAGGGTGTCCCGGGGTGCACGGTGGGACAGCCACTCTGGGATGGGGTGGGGGTCAGAGGGGCCTTCCTGGGGAAGTCAAGGCCTGCAGGAGGCGGTGTCTGCTGCACCGTGGAGGAGGGAAGGGTGTCCTGGCCAAAGGAACAGAGGTGTGAAAGGCCACACGTGAGCGTGCAGCAGGTTAGAAGGGTGAGTCCTGTGTGACTACAGGGAGTGGTCAGCTTTGGGGCTGGAGGGGTGGACCCAGGACAGGTGGGGAGGGCCTCTACGTCACATCGATGGCTTTTATTGTAAAGACAATGGGGATCCACGGAAGGACTTTAAGTTGGAAAGTGGTACAATTAGGAGAAAGGACTGAGTGTATATGTGCGAGTAGGGGTCCAGTGGGGGATGGTGGTGGCCTGGGAAAGGGCAGTGGCAGTAGATTTTAGACCAACATGGAGGCCGACTTGCCGGCTTCTGGTGGCTTGTTCTATGCGAGGTGCAGAATGAAGTGAGACTGCATCCCGGACTTGGGGCTTGGAGGGGGCTGGAGGTGTGGGGGTGACGAGCGAACGTGGGAATCGTGGAGATTGAAGTGTCTGCAGGATGATCTGATGGGAAGTCCAGGGGGCAGCTGGGCATTTCAGCCTGAAGAGGAAATGGATCTGGGCGGCGCTGGCACGTGAGAGGGAGCGGAGCAGCTACCTGGAGATGCATGAAGAGGGCGGAGGGTGGAGGCCCAAGAGTTAAGGAGGAGGAACAGAGGTGCACACGGAAGGAGGAGGCGAGGACAAGCAGAGGTGGGGACCGAGAGAGTGGCATTGAGGGGCAGGGGAGAAGTGCTGGGGGGGGGGGAATGGGAGGCGCTGCCCAGGCCATCAGATCAACTGTCAGATGAGCCACAGGACTCTGGCACAGCCAGGCCTGGTGACCTTGCAGACGACCCTCTTGGAGGAGTGACGGAAGGCAAGACGTTTCTCTCTCTTGTAGTTTGGTTGCGAATGGGGGAGGGAGCCAAGGCTAGAGCTGGTGAGGACACGGATCAAGGGAGGCTTCAGATGAGAAGCTTGGACACACTTCAGAGCCGAGACGAAGCAGCGGGTAGGGAGGGCATTCCGGTTTTCTCCTGCTGTGTAACAAACCTCCCAAAACCCAGGGTCTTAAGCCAACATCCATTTACAGCAGCCCCCCACCCGTGTCCTTGGGGATACGTTCCCAGATCCCCCGTGGATGCCTGAAGCTGCGGATACTACCGATCCCTACATTCACTGTGTTTTATCCTATACGTATGTACCTATGATAAAGTTTAATTTAAAAACTAGGCACAGTAAGAGATTTAATAATAGCTATTAATAATAATAAAATAGAGCAATTATAGCAACATATTACAATAAAACTTATGTAAATATGGTCTCTCTCTCTCAAAATATTTTATCGTACTCACCCTTCTTGTGATGACGTGAGATGATAAAATGCCTACGTGATGAGTTGGAGTGAGATGAATGACGTGGGTGCTGTGACGTAGTGTCAGGCGGCCAGTGACCCAGAGCACCAGCACGGGATGGTTGATCTTGTAACCGAGAGAGCTGCCGCTGTGTGACTCTGGGGCAGTAGCACAGACGTCTTGGCTATGCTGGACAGAGGGACGATTCACTTTCTGGGCAGTACGGAGTGGGACGCCACAAGATTCCATCACGCTCCTCAGAACAGTGTGCAATTTAGAACTTGTGAGTTGTTTATTTCTGGAATTTTCCATTTAATATTGTCAGACCTGGTTGACCTCAGGTAGCTGAAACCGTTTAAGGTGAAGCCGAGGATAAGGAGGGACGGCTGTGTTACCTCTCACAATTCTTGGATGACTGGGCTCGGCTGGTCACTCTGGCTCCCGTGGTGTAGCCTGGGGCTGTGGTCACCTAAGGGTTTGGCTACATTAAAGGCGGCCCCTCGAATGGCTGGTGGCTGGCGCATCACCTGGAAGCCTGCCTGGGACTGCTCGCCAGAGCGTCTCCTCCATGTGGCCTTTCCACCCTGATCGGGCTTCTCACGGCGAATCAGCTGGGTTGCAAGAGGGAGTATTTCAAACGCTCCAAAACAAAAGCTGCAGCTGTCTTAAGACCCAGTCCTGGAAGTTACACAGCGTCACCGCCACCACGTTCTATAGGTCCCGGTAAGTCACAGTCCAGCCCCAAATCAAGGAATGGGGGAATATACTCTGTCTCTTGGTGGGAGGAGCTGCAAAGATTTGGGCAATCTTTAATGTAGCATGGATCCTTAGAAAACAGCACAAGTGGGGTTAGTGTCAGAGAGATGGGTTTGGAATGGGGTTCCAGAAGGATAGGGTCATTTTGCATCTTAGAAAGAAGGTCTGAGCAGGCCAACCAACCACAAGGTTTCTGGTTGTATAAACCACTTCACACTTTTCCCTTTCTTTGTAGGGTAGGTAGCAGAGAGAGCCCTAATAACAACATATTTGATTGAGTGCTAATATGTGGACTTAATCAATTCTCCCAGTGGCCCTTGATGCCTATTTTACAGGTAAGACAACTGAGGCTCAGCACATCTTTCCCTCTGAGATCATGTAAATGTCTGTGTTGCTTGTCTGCACATGTGTTTGCTCTCCTATCTGAGGAGCAGGAAGATGTCATAATAACTCCTTAGAGGAGGGAACCTATGATGGATGAGAATTTTCATTCCACCCCCAGGAAAGGGGACCAGGACGTGGGGGCACCAGCCCAGGCCCTGGCCAGCTGTGCCAGGAATCTGGGGCCCTGGGACTGTGAGGTCCACTCCTCTCAGCACCAGAGCATGGGAAGTAAAGAAGAGTCGCTTGTCTGCAGAAACCATGGGCTGGTGGTGACCACCATTCCCACCACCCTGATCATGCACTCGTGATATTAATAAAAATAATTTATGTCATGTGACTGCTTTTTAACTAGCTGCTTTCAAGACTTAAGACCGGGATTATAAAAGGCATGCATTTATAAATTATTAGCCCAGAGCTCATAAGCACATATACTTTGGGGAACACTTTGGTAGCACTTTAAATTAATTTATTGTCATTCATTCCAGCTGTCTGTGATGTAAACCTTCAGCTATAAATTTGTACCATCATCTGACACACCATTAACTAAGGTGCTGCCCGAGCCAGAGCACGTAATAAAACATTTGAATACAATTTCTATAGGGACGAACGTCTCTTCTCTCCTCCTTCCTCCTCTCCTCTCCTCTCCTGCTAGTGATAAGCAACATGGGAGAAGGCAGGTGCTTGACAGTTGGGTTGGCAAAGGGACCAGGTAAGACCCACTCTTCCCCAAGACCCTCCACAGAACTCGTGGGATTTCATCCCACAGTACAGCTGGGATGTCAGAAGTCCGGAGAGGGCGTGGGTTTGTCTAAGGCCACACAGCCAGCCGAAGCCATGGCCTCCATCCTGCCCAATGTCTCTTTGGCAGGCAGACTGAGTCTATGCTTCTGAGAACTTTGGCCTGGGCATGAGGGACCCTGGAACTCGGAGAAAGGCATGTAGCAGGAAGTGAGATTTCGTTAAGAGGAGTTTCTGGTGGAGCAATCAAAAGGATTCTGAGGATTGCCCAGCAAAGAGAAGAAAAGAGTGGAGAGGGACCGATCCCACAATTGCTGCCTTTGAAGAGCAGAGAGGGGCCCGGGGACAGAGCCCGTGCTCTGAAAAGCAGCTCCGGGGAGACGGTTTTGGCTCCCATGAGGGGCGATGTGGTCAGGGTGGGAGCTGGATGAGGTTGGGGGGCGTTGCCCATCACTGGCCGATTGCAATGGGGGGCTTTGGGGGACGTGGGATGGTGCATCAGTTTCCTATAGCTGCTGTCACACATGGCCACAGAAGTCATGACTTGAAGTCGTACAAATTTACTGTCTCACAGTTACGGAGGCCAGAACTCCCAAGTGGGTCCCCTTGGGTTAACATCACGGTGTCAGCATGGCTGCGTTCCTCCTGGGGACTCTCGGGGTGAATCCAGTTCTTTGCCTTTTCCAGCTTCTAGAGGCTTCCTGTGTTCCTTGACTCACCCTTCTTCCACCTCCGAAGCCAGAGGCATCAGGCCGCAGCCAGTTTACGCCGCATCCCTCGGGTCTCGCGGCTGCCTCCCTCTTCTTCCGTATGTGTCCTTGTGGTTGCATCCGGCCCACGCAGACAATCCCGGGCAGTCTCCCCACCGCAGGGTCAGCTGGTTGGCGGCCCCCACTCCATCTGCAGCCTCGATCCTCCTTTCCTGTAACCTGACATGTTTTCCAGGCTCTGGGGACTGGGCTGTGGACATCTTTGGGAGGGCTGTGGCCCTTCCTGCCGCAATGGGCAGCACGGCCTTGGGGTCTCCCTCACCCAGGCAGGTTCTCTCATCTGCAACCAGAGGAGGGCTTTGCGTAGCAGGGTGAAGTACAAGGAAGAGGAGGAGGAAGAGAAAGGAGGAGGAAGAAGAGGCAGGGCCTGGGGGCGGACAGAGGGAGAGGAAATGGGGCGGGAGGAGGAGGAGCAGAAAAGAGAGGAGGAGGATGGGGTGGAAAATCGAATTAGGTCTCTTATCACGCGGCCCGCGATGCGACCGGGGCAGTGTGCCACCTGCCTCTCTGGCTTCAGGTTCTCCATTGGTGAAAGGAGGTCCCACGGCCCACTGGCCCTGGCCTTTGGTAGTTCTCCAAATTACGGGTCTCGAGTGGACCACATTGAGGGAGGACTCGGGGGCACCGTGTTGGGGCCAGGCTGTGACAGTGGGAATGTTCCAGAAGGGCTGCCTGGTGGGGCGGAGGCAGCCTCCCCAGAGGCCAGCTGCCACTGCTGCCCCTTGAGGGGAGGACTGTGGAGCCAAGAAGGTTCCCAGACCTGGGAGGCCCCATTCTCAGAGCTGCAGGTACATGCCCATGACCCAGACTGCAAGGGGCTGTGGGTTTGCCCCCCTCTGCCTGAGTTAGGGGCAAGCGCCTCTCCCTGCAACTCCGCCTTCTTGCCCTCCCCCTGGAATCCCTAACCATCCTGGGCGTCTGGCCCTGGGGTTTTTGTGGCAGCTTGGCCGGAGCCCCGGAAGAGGCTGGATGTTCTCTGCTAAGAATCATAGCATCTTTCTCTTGTACCCTTAAGGGCAGGCAGCGGCTACATCTTTCTAGAACCTCATCTGTCAACCTCCCTCTTCTTTCGCACCCTCTTCTCTCGCAGATCTGAACGAGGAGGTCCTTAACTTGGATAGCAACAGGGCTTACCTCACAGGGCTGTTAACAGGTGGCATGACAATCACTCTAAACTGCTGCAGGGCACAGCGTCTGGCACGTAACAGAAAATCAGTGGTGGGGGGTGACCTTCCTATCAGTGCTACCCTGGACATGCCACGTTCACTAATTCTCAAATACCCCTTCCCTCCGGACACTTGCCAGGGACCCCGGCCCAAAATAACTGCATGTCTGAGCGCGTGGTCTCTCTGTATGTGACAGGGCCTCGGGGTTGATGTTACTGTCTCCCCAAATCTCTTGCTGGCCTGGAGGGGTCCTCAGAGGCCACGCAGGTTGGGATGGCCCTGGGCAGGATTTGTGTGTGATTGGCCTCCCGGTGACATCCCCAGCCGGTATCTAGTAGGTGCTAGGTCAGGTGTTGGAATGCCTGGATGCGTGAAGGAAGGAAGTGGGGAATGGGTGGACCCTCAGCTGGGAGTTAACTAGCTCAGCAACCCTTGCTCAGCTCGCGCCCAAGGCAGGCAGATGGGAGGGGGGCCTGGCCCGGCTCTGCCCTCCAGGGGGTGGCTGTGCAGCCACTGCCTTGCATTCATTACTGTGGTGGTGTGTGGACCACAGGCATGAGAGGGAGGACGAAGGCTCGGGACAGGGGTATCTGTGGTCTGTGGCCTCGGAGCTCAGCCCCGAATCCTCGGCATCCCCTCTCACTGGTACTCGCGTCTCCTCTTATCTCTCGCCAGACCTTGAAGAGCCAAGAACCAATTCTATTAATCAATCTGCTGCCTGTGCTGAGAGCAGGGCTGTGGGGCCAGATAAAGCCTGGTGGTGAGATGGGGGGTGGGGACCAGGAGACAGACAGGTGCATGAGGGAACCGCCCCCTTGTCTGGAGTGTGCTCCACAATAGGCACACCCGTGATGGCTGTGCACCGCCACAGCCACGCACACCAGTGGGTGCATCTTTCGGCACACGCGTCACCTCTCCCACGCTTACATACAGCCCACACCCACACAGGGTCCTCCTACACGCACCCTCTTGGGCACACGAAGGCACACCCACACCTGCATCCCTCTGGCAGCACATCCCCTGCACATGCAGCTCCCCACGCCCGCACGGTCACCCACGCCCGGTGTGGACACACCCTCTCCCCGCATCCGCCCACACCTGCCCACGCCTTCACAATCACACGCACCTCCACACACCTCGTGCACACACACGTGCACATGCCCTGCCAGCGTCTGTGCTGAGGGCCTGCTCCGTGTCCCCCCGGGTAGGAGTGGTGCCAGTGTGGATGGCCTTACGAGGTTTCTGAGGACAGACAGACCATTATCTGGAGCCGGTTGGTTTGGTCTGCATTTTTGGCCAGGGAATCAGGAGACCTGGATTCGAGTCAGAGGTCGAAATTCAGTGACCGCATGGAACCCTGGGTGAGCCCCTTTCCGGATTCAGATCTCCGATCCTCATCTGTGAGGTGGGAATAATGCCAACCCCAGGGGGTGCTTCCGGGATCCAGTCAAATGCCATCACGATGTGAACATGCTTTTCAGACACAGAGAGGCTCTGTTTGTATCATTATTGCTCTGTTTGCTGCCATCTTCCTTGTTGACCGGCCAGTGTCCTTTGGAGTGGTGGGAACCCTGCTCATGTGCTGTGACCGGGGAAAACCCAGCACGATCCTGGTAATCTTGAGGACTGACACCCTCCGCCCCTGCCCCAAGTCACTCAAACCCTGCCAGGATGTGGCTGCTCTCCCTGGCCGCCCTGCAGCACACCAGCCAGGCCAGGAGCACGGTGGCACCCTTAGTCCCGCCAAGCCAGGTCCTGCCCACCTCCTTGGTCCACACCATGCTTCCCTCCACCAAGACTTTGGGTACAAGGTGGATTTCCAGTGTGTTCCTGTTCCCCCCACAGATTCTCTTGCCGAGCACAAGTGTGGGCAGCACAAGGGAGCTGTCACCTCACTCAGGGGTCCATGAGCAGTTCAGTGGGGCAGGCGGCTGCCGCGGGGGCCGAGGTGGGGACAGCGGTGGGAGAGCAGATGTGGTGTGGGAGTGCGGGTGCCCGTGTGGGGCACAGGGTGTAGGTGGGAGTCAGGGAGCATGCGCATGTGTGTGTTTTGTGTGTGTGTATGTGTGTGTGTGGTGTGTAGGTCTGTGTGGCTGTGTGAATGTGTGGGGGTGTGAGTGTGAGTGCCATCTGGGAGTGTGAGGACTGTGTGTGGCCCATGGGATTTGTTCAAAGAACTGCCTGCTGAGAGGAGGAGTGCATTGTTGCGTGCATGTAAATGCCCATCTTGGCGCCTGAGGGTGGCAATGCAGTGTGTGTGTACGTGTGTGGGTGAGTGTGCCTGATGTTGCAAATGTGTGGGTTGTGGTGGTGCTTCTGTGGTGCCTGCGGAAGCTGTGTGTGTGTGCCTCTGCCTGTGTGTGTCTATACCATGGGGGGCAGGTCTGTCTGTCGGGTGGGAGTGTGGGTGTCTGGGAGGGGGCTGCGGTGTGGGTTTCTTTGTTGGGCGTGCGAGTGTGTGTGCAGGCCGCGGTGTGAGCGTGCATGCTGGGAGGTGAGGGGGGAGAGAGGCAGGCAGGCAGGCAGCCAGGGCCTTCCCCCCACTTCCCCGTGCACAGTGGCTGGGCTGACAGCCGGGCGGAGAAGAAAACTAGACGTCAGGGAAATCAGTCAGAGACAAATCGATTCCCTTTAGAGGTGAGAAAAAGCAGATGCCGCGGCTGCTGGTGGCCTGTTAGGCTCCAAGCCACAGCCTCGCAGCCCTCCCCCACTCCTGCGCTGCCAACACCCCGCCTCTGTGCAGGGCAGGCTGCCTGGTGACCTCGCCAGCCCTTCCTGCAGCGCGGGCCCCTGCCTGCACGAAGCCCGCACTGGGCACGTGTGCCTGTGTGTGTGCCTGTGTGTGTGCATGTGTGTGTGTGCATGCGTGTGTGTGCATGCCTGTGTGAGACTGGGGAGGCACAGACCTTGTTGTGGGTCTCACCCAGTGGCAAAACCCTCTCAGGGACTTCAGAGACAGTTGGTCACCGACCTGCCAAGGACACCTAGGGAGCTGGAGGCAGTGCTAGAACAGGGATCTGGGAGGAGCTGTCCTTGGGTAGTACTAGTCCCACAGCCTTCTTCTCCGCGCCAAGCTGGCCCAGACTCTAGTGGGGGCCAAAGTCCAGGCTTGTGGTCTTATACCTGCAATGGAGTGTCAGGGGTCCCTGGACCTGGGAGCCTGCCTCAGCTGCCAGCAGAGCTGCTGCTGTGGGATGGGGCCCTGACCTCCTTCCTGGGTCTGCTGACACCTCCACTGTCAGGTCATCCCCCTACTCCAGGCTTTCCTCTTTGCCACTCCTTTTCTATTGGGTTGCAACAGCCAAAACATATCAGGACACAAGGGCTAAGCCTATAGCTGCACATAAGCTCTGTTTTGCAAGTGCTTCCAGGGGCCCATAGCCAGCGCCTGCAGCCACACACTCCGCAGGGTTACCGAGCATTTGTTCTGGGGCCCGGATTCAGCAGCGTGCAACCTGGGCCCACCTGCAGGGAACCTGGCATCCAGCTGGGGAGACACACTGTGACTCCAGCTGGGACTGAGGAGTACAGGGTGAGGAGAGAGTGTTTGAAGGGTCCCCACTCGGACTTGACCTCCTCCCCACCCAGACTTCTGGGCTCCAACCTTCTCTCTGGGGGCCACAGGCTCCCAGCTTTCGCTTGGGAGGCTTCTTCTGTAGGCAGGGCCTCCTGCCTGTCTGCTTGCCCACCTAGCTCCTCCCCAGGGAGTGTTCCTGGGGCTCAGAGAATGGCCACCAACTCTTCTCCATACTCCGCCCTGCCTGGGATGAGTGGCTTTGCAAGGCTGGCTGGGCTTTGTCTGGCACAGATGCCCCGAGCGTGAAGTATTTGAGGCTGGAGCTGCTCATTTGATCGGATGGTAGGAGAAGTGGCTGTTTCAGGGGCTTGGTTTCTGCAACGCCCACACCAACAGAAACTTCCCTCTCTGACCCTCCCCTCTGCCCATGAAGACCCTCGGGACCCTTCTCTCAGCTCCCTGCTGTCAGGCACGTCCTGACGTGTCTCAACCTGCCTGAGCTCTTCATGCACTGGAATCTGGACTTTGCACTGAGAGAGACCTGTTTCCAGCTCTGGCTCTCCCACCTCTAGCTGTGTGTCCTGTATCAGGCACTAAACCTCTCTGGGCCTTGATTCCTTCCCTGTTAAGGGGATGAGGATTCAGGCCTTACTCACCCTGGAGAATCTCAGAGCAGGTGGTGGGTATGAGAGAGCTGCTGGGAGTGACAGCTGTGTTTTGCTTCCTGGTGTTTAGTGGGGAGGCTCATGGAACCCTCTCCAACCCCTACCCCGGCCTGGATTCTCAGTGTCCAGGCAGATGGGAGAGGCCAAGGATTGATCCACAAACATTGATTGAAGCAATTTTGGGCCGAGCCCTGTTGTGGGCAGCCAGCACTTGGCATGGTGCCTGGCCCGGGGGATGTGTTCAAAGAACTGCCTGCTAAGAGAAGGAGTGGATGGTTTGTGTGTGTGTGTGTGTGTGTGTGTGTGTGTGTGTGTGCGCATGGACACTGCTGGATGTCCCCTGCCCCCAGGGAGCTAACAGTCTCACTGGGACCCATTGGGTGGGCCAGAAGAGCAGGTTCTGATTCCAGCTCTGCTGCTGACCTGCTCCTGGCCTTCCTGTTTATCCCTCGGTAAAATTGAGAGCTTGAGCTCTGTGACATTGAAGACCATTTCCTGCTGGGATATTAATACCCCAGTAATAACGACAGTAGCAGTTGAGGCAGAAGCAAGCATGCTAATATTAGCCACACCTGTTGAGGGCGCGGCACATGCCAGGTCCTTACATGTGTGATGATGTCAGTCCTTGTGTTGAGCTGCACTCAGCATCTCCACGTGGCCTGCGGGGGACCGATGCTCAGCTCCTCGCCCAGGGTCCCCGAGCCAGGACAGAACTCAAGGCTATTTTGGCTGTGCTCTACGAATGGCCAGGAAGAGGTGCTCAGCTGACCTCACGTAACGGGGGGTGAGTGAAGAGTCTCATCGTGGGGACCCGGGTGAATCGAACCACTGGGCCGCAGGCAGAGCTGGAACTCTAGGGAGCCAGGGAGCACCCGGCGCATCAGCAAAACGTCCCTGGAGCTGCAGTCCGGCCGTGTCCCCAGGGTACCTCCCTCTCCCCTGCCTCGGTGTTTTTTGCTGTTCCGAGCCAACTCCCGCATTCTCTTCTTCCTCTCTGTGTCTGACCTGGACCTCAGCCCGTGCTCCTCACAGATGTGGCTGCCCTGTGGCCCCAACTCTCCCCTGGCTCCCCTCCAGGGCTCCTTTCTGGTTTCCTCACTCGGCAGACTGCCCAGTTCACAGTGCACAGCTCTGGTCACCTTCTCAGCCCCTGCCAGGCCCCACCCACCGTCTGCCTCCGGATTGGCTTCCCGTTGGACAGGCCCCACCCCTCGTCCAATCAGCTTCAGGGGGCGGGACGCTTCCTCCAGCTGTTCTCAAACCTGGCCTCGGGACCCTGTTACCCTGAAAAATTGTCGAGGATCTGAAAGCGCTTTTGTTTATGTTAAATATTGTTAAATATCTCTCGATATTTACCATGTTAGAAATGAAACCCGAGAAATTACAAAATATTAATTCTTTAAGAGCAACAAGAATAAACCACTGCGTATTAACACAGGTAACATATTTTTCATAAAAATAACTATTTTCTAAAACAAAGAGACTTAAGTGGACAAGCGGCATCCCTTTACGTTTTTGTGAGTCTCTTTGGTGGTTCGCGTAAGAGAAGACAACGGGCCTC
>RJWJ010021095.1:0-28282 GCA_004363605.1 Indri indri | reverse complement strand
ACAGTGTGATCTGTCTTACTAGAAACTCAGGGAATAGATGAAAGGATTTAAATGAACTTCGTGAGAATGATATAAATTATATCGCTTTTTTTGTCATCTCCGGAAAAGTACCTTATTCCTATTTTCTATGTATTAGTCACAGGAAATTATACATTAGAAAGATAATTGCCCAGATTGTAACTGCCTATAATGCCGGATATCTCAGAATGAATGCCTCTAGACCAACACCAAAGAGCTGTCAGAGAACAGGGAGCCATGAGTCACTTCCAAGTGCTCTGGAATAACCCAGGCATTACTTCCTGGTTTAGAATCCCCTCTCCCCCAGTTCTAGCTGAGAATTTCAGTGTAAATGATTCACAGCAACACAAGTGAGATTCTAGTCCAACGGTGTCCAAGTGAGCAAAAAGAGGTCTACCCAGCATGCTTCCACGTCAGGGTTTGAAATTTAATCTCCCAAACACACATTGGTTTAAACTTAAAGTTTTTCACTCTTTACACAGATCATTTAAAACAGTGCTTTCAGGAGTGGAAACTCTGAGGTACTTTATTTTGCAACCTGCAGAATCTAACTCTGACCCTCCCTGCTAAAAGACAAAAGAAGGAATGCATGTTTTTTCAAGGATCCATAGAAGTCATTCCAAAAGTTCTAAGTTGTTATGGGTTACAGATTTTAAAAGTTAGTATCAAAAAATATCAACAATTACAAAGAATGCCAAAATAATAAAGAACTAACAGCTATTAGCCAGGCGTGTGACTCACACCTGTACTCCCAACATTTTGGGAGGCCAAGGCAGGAGGATCACTTGAGGCCAAGAGTTCGCGACCAGCCTGGGCAACATAGTGAGACCCCCATGTCTACAAAAAACAAAATTAAAAAAATTAACTGAACGTTGTAGCACACACCTGTAGTCCTAGCTAGCTACTTGAAGGCTGAAGCAGGAGGATCACTTGAGTCCAGGAATTCAAAGGTACAGTGAGGTATGATCACACCACTGTACTCCAGCCTGGGCAACAGAGCGAGACTTTGTCTCTTAAAAAAACAAACACAGTCAGTGTATTAACACAATTTTCTTAAAGAATATAACTAATTAACAAATTTATGTTTTATCATTCTTTTAACAGTCTGTATGCCACCACTGAAGGATTCTACCCAATGTCAGGTTAGAGTTTTTTCCTACTCACAAAAAATGGATGCTTCTTAGTTGAAACCAGATATTTGCCCAAAAACTTTAAGGTAACTGTACCATTTGAACTACAAGGTAATTGTATCATTTGCTATGAATGGAGGAAAACAGCACCCACTACCAACTCTGGAAATTTTCTCTCACCAGGATCTTGGCATTAGAAAAATTAATAACTGCACTTTATATTTACCAAGAATTTTCTATTTTCCAATTCAGTTCCACATCCATTACCTTATTATTAGACAAAGTTATCCCCATAGAGAAATTGAGACACAATGAAGTTTAATTATTTATAACACTTATAAAGTCCAGTCCACACTCTTTACTCCACAGCTAAGAGAACTGACATCTAGATTGAGGGGTAAAATGATGTGCTCAGCATTTCAGAACAAGGCATTGACAATAACAGGTAAGAGTATTTACAACAAGAGGACTTGAATCAAAAAGCACTAAAGAGGTTCAAGCCAAAATTAAGACACAACAGGCATTAATGTTTATATGCTGTGGGTTATACAGCTCTAGAAATAAAAGAAGAAATTAACAAGGGTACAACTACTGTAGATCTTAGCTGTTGATAATTTAGTCAAAAGCAAATAGAGGATACAGAGAATTTGAATAATAAGTGGTAAAGATACAAAATATTCTACAACTCTTAGATTATATTTATTTTCCTAAACTAAATCAAAGTTAGTTCTAAGCCTGGATAGAGTGACCTTTGTTCTCAAGGCTAGTCTCAGTGATCAGAGATGACACCCTGATGTACGCAGTCTCCTCAGCTGTAAGCCTCAAAACCATCTTGGCTCCATTACCTGCTTTGCCCCAAAACCCTTAACTGATCACCAAATTCCAAACCTGAAATGTCCCTGGGAAATCCTTCGCTCTGTCTTCACTTGCCCATGCCTTGGTTCAGCACTCCGATGCCTTGCCAGGGCTACTTCAGGAGGTTTCTTTCTGCTCCTCCTGACTCTCCCCACCCAGTATTTGGCTCTTACCTTGTGCACACCATAGGCCAGACCCACAGCTTCAATGCATTCCTGCCAAATAGAGCTAACCTCACAATGCATTTGATGAGAAATGTTTTACTTAAGATTTTGCTGAGAAGTAGAGAAGAAAATTTACATTACACATCACTGGGCAAAACTGCAAGATTTCCTTTAGTTACTCTAACTTTCCCCAAAACTCTTCTCTGAAAGTGAGCTACCTTCTCTCTGGTCACTTCAAAATCCTCTCCCCTGCCGCAGCTCCTGGACCTTCCTCTCTGGTCTATAGTCTCCTCTCCTCCAGGGCCTTTCTTTCTTCAATCTCCATCCCAGTTGCTTTTCTTATGTTGAGCAATTCAAACTCTTTCCACAGCTTCTACAATTTGCATCCTCTCTCACTCATCACTCCCCTTACCAAATACAACTTCCACCTAAAGAGTCAACTTCCTTAGAAGGCAGTAGAAGAATAGCAAATAACAAAAGAATGCAAGTCAGTAGACATACAATCTCCAGGTTACTGTTTAAGAAAATTTTAAACTGAAAATATCACAGACCTATTCAAAGTATTTTCTTTAAATGGCCATGAAACAAAGTGGAAATTAAAATAACAATGAAATCCTACTGTTTTGCCCAGAAAATTAGCAGCCATACTTTTAAAAAGGATAATAATCAGTAGAAACAATGGTTCTGGGAAACACACAGACCCCACTGATGGGGCATACACTACAATAGATTTTTTGTAGCAAAATTTAGCAACAAAAGATTCAAAAGTCTCAAAAATGTTGATCAAAGAATCCACTTGTAGGAATTATTCTACAGAAGTAATCTGAAATGAGCAGAAAGACTTTGGTATAAATGTTCAATTCATCATTTATAAAAATGGAAATCTAAAACAACCTAAATTTATAAAAATAGGGGATTCATTTAATAATATATGGTATTTCCCTATAAAAAAGAATATCAGTCATTAAAAATCATATTTTCAAAGAATATAGAAAAAAATTGTAATATATTATCAGGTTTTGAAGAAGGAGGTTATCAATATGTACAGTATAGTATCAATTTGTTTAAAGTATATACCTCTGCAAAGAAAAAAGACTGGCTAGACAGGTGGTAAGGGAAGTTCCCGTTCTATTTCAAACACATAGAAATGTTGGATAAAAAGTAAATCTTTAAATTTTTTGAACTGATATATATCTTGAGCAAGCAAAAGAAATTTCTAGGTACCAGAAATGAAGTGGGAAGTTGAGTAAGAGCAGGGCAATATTCACACTCCAAGGGATAGGAGTTGAGGTCTCAGATCCTGAATGCAGCAGAAAGCTAGAAGTAGAACATAAAGCCCCAAACCAGGAAAGGCGCAGACCTTTCTATAAAAACATATTATATATTTGTCATGGACTACAGGTAGAAAAAAAGGCATTCATGAGAAATCAGAACCCCAAAACTGCCCTGGAGTGAATGTGAGGCCTGAATTCACACCACCTCCACTGCAGAAACCTAGAACCCAAGAAACCAAAGAAACCACATGGACCCAGCAGAGGCAGAAGCAGAAGTGCCCATAGGAAGACCTCTACCACCCAGGGTGCACACTGGGCTCCAGCTGAAGATAAGGCTCTGAATGAAGATGAGCTCATTGACAAAAATTACAAATCATATTAAAGAATCTATTACCACCAAAGTCAGTAAGAGACTTCCAAACTAGGAATCAGGAAAAAGACTTCGAAATAAATATATCTGAAATGTTTAGAGATAAAAGAAAAAATTCATTCATAAGAACAGGAAATTTTTAAAAACAAAAAGTACAATTTAAAAAGAATGATAACAGGAGCTATTTCAGGGGAGAGGGTTGAAGAGTTTATGGATGAGTTGATTTTTTTCTATACAGTTGTATATTTTCCACAATCATCATATATTACTTTTGTAACAGACAAGAGAGGAAGAAAAAAGCAAAGATTCACATTTTACTATTCCCATAAGAAAGCTAAAAAGATTTTTGAAAAATGGAAGAGATAAACTTTGATATACTACCAGAATAAATCCGAACTGGCATCTAGTGAATGCCCCTGCAACCTAGCCAAACCCACGTCATCAGACACCACCCTGCCACACACGCCATACCACATGCTACAATCACACTGAGCACATCAGCAGATCCTGTACATGTTAGTTCTTTGTTAAAATCAACCACTAGACATGCCCTTTACTTAGAATTCCCTTCATCTTTTCTTTACCCTTCAAATTTTTGGTAATCAGTCCATATCTAATCAAATACCATTTCCCTTGTGGAGTCTTCCTCGAATCCCTCAGCCTGAATAAGCAACTATGTCCTTCAGTGATGCCAAAGAAACTCACTGAGCCCTCCGGTTAATGCCATTTTGCATAGTACTTTCTGTTTATTTTGCCTTCATCAAGGATTATGCATTCTTGAAAATAAGAAACGCCTTTTTTCAGGTGTTTCTCTGAATACTAAGTGTCTAAAACATTGTTTGCACATAGTTGGTGTTAAATAAAAATTTGTTATATGAACCCAAATACAGAAAGTCACTAAAACCCTGCCAAAGATAAGCTCAAGAGAATCATATCCTTAGTCCAGTTTTTCTCCCTTAACTTCAGAGAAATGAATTGGATTCATCTGCCCACTTTTTGCTCACATCCACTTAAACAATAGATGTTGTAAATAATACCAGCAGAGTCTTTTATTTTTCTGGTCTTGTATTATTTCCTGTCTGTAACATGCCATGTATGTAATCACACTTATCTCCTCTATTCTAAAAAATTCTCCCACTCAATTCTAATCAATAGCTTAAATCATATTCAAATGAGCAGTCCGTAGCAAACATGGTTTTTTGAGGCTTCCTTGGACACTGAAAATACATGTAGAACTAATAACATAAAATGACTCTCAGTTAAATTAAGTAAATAGTTTATGATTACGTAGAGTTCAACACTATGTCAAACATCCTAGGCAAGATAAAAATACTAGGTTTATTGTCTGTACTCAGAAAGCTTAAATTCATTCATTACTCATCCAGCCAATATTTACTAAAGACCAGCTATGCACTCAGTCTTATGCTATGGACTGTGAAGAGCACCAGGAAGTTTAATTTCTGGTCTAGGCATTCCAGGAGCTTACAAACTAGCTGGGGGGCTCAGGGGGTAAGAAAAACAAATCGTAAGCTAAACAGCAATGTTATTATGAGTGTAATCAATAAAATTCACCATCTGGTATAATTAGACACAAAGAATTAAGGAGGTGAGAGGAAGAAAAGGTCTCTATATACTCAAATAATCCAGAAAGTGTTCAAGGGAGAAGTGGGAAGAATTGGGGAGAAGCAACATGTTATCTCAAGTGTTATTAGGATAAAATTGCTAAATAGTAACTTACTGTTTTACAACCCCAACCCATGCCCTCCACCATTCTACACCTGCAACCAGGTAGATTTCAAGAGGATTCAGGGTCTTCATGAAGAGACACCACATGGACCACAAGGCCACAGACTTAACTGGGAATTCAAACACTTTAGCAGATGTCAGCAGAGAGGGATAGCCACACCCAGGGACTAGACAGAAACCAAAGCCTCAGCAGAAGCTATAATAGCTTAAGATAAACAACAGCCCTAAACTAAAATCCTCACCCACATATCCATGCTATGACATGATGAAGTTGCTGAAAACTTACCATCCAGGGAAGACAACTGAATTCAGCCTTAAATGACCAAGTCTTAGCCTGTATGTTTTACCCTAAGGAAGCCTTCTACTGGATAGGTACTGACGATAGAAATTATGTCTTAAAATAAATAAATAAATAAAAGATAAACGTTTCTTACACACCTAAATTTTGAGGCCTGGGAATTCATCCTTGTTACAGAGGTTTTTAAAAAATCAAATATAATCCAAGGTAGTATATCATTACATTCCAAAATGAATACTGAGAAAAGGTCCTTCAGAGAGACAGATAATATGGCTAGAAAGAGTTTAAAGATACATGCTAAACACTACTCCCAGGCATCCTTTTTAGAGTACTTGCAAAGCAGGCACAGAATTTCTGCCAACCCTGAAGCATCACTGTTGTCCGTATGTTCCAGAGACAGTGCTCACAGAGCAGTTAAGCAGGCTGCAGGTTCTTACAGGTGCCAGCCCTTCAAGCCAGCATTTCTGCCCTAACCCATGAAAGCAGCTCCAGCATTCTCAGCACCCTGTGCCTTCCTGCCTTCCACTGAGCTGTGAAACCTGACAGATCCAGGATGCGCTGCTGGCTTTACATCTTACCAGCTGTGCAATCTTGAGTATTTGACCTCTCTGGATCTCACTTTTAGTAATGGAAACTATCTTACAGGGTGGTCAGGATCAAATGGGAAAGTACATGTGAAAGGCCAGGTACTACTTTATTGCCTCTTTCAGGAGACTATATGCTTAAAACTACTTTCTCGATTATACAATAAAAAGCTTTATACTCTTTTAAAGGAATTTCAGAATCTCAGGTTACGTAAGCAGATGGAGAGGTATGTTGGGGAAGAGAGGTCTCCTGGCCCCCCATACTCACATTTCACACACTAACACTAATTGCCACCTATCGCCTTTTCCAATGGGGTTGGCCAGCTTTCGGGGGAGTAGCGACAGCAGGAGGGTGAACAGAGGGAAAAAGAATGGAGAAAGATAAAATTATTGGCATTTAAAGACACCTCCATATTTTATATATGTAGAGGGGCCTGGAGTGTTGTTTACCTATAGATAAAAAGTAATATCAGGAGGATAACCATTAACTTTCTACTTTGTTCTTTTCTATACTTAATTCTATATCCTGAATACACACATACACACACATACAGAAGAAAATTATAGTAAATTTTTTAAACTATTCCTTCATGGGCTTTTCATAGTCTTTTTTTTTAAAAAAAAAAAAAACGTATTTAATGTTTAAATGTTTGAAATTATTCAAACATAATTTAATAAAACCACTTATCCAATTGACATATACTAAGCTGCACATATAAAGTATAAAATTAGAAGTTTTGAAATACTACACACCTGCAACTATGACTATAATCAAGATAGTGAACATATCTATGACTCCCATAATATTTTTCATGCCCCTTTATAATCCCTCCCTCCCATCCTTTCCTGTTCGCAGGCAACCACTGATGTATTTAATGCCACTACAATTAGTCTACATTTTCTAGAGTTTTATATAAATGGAATCATGCATTCTTTTCTTCTTGTTTCTTTCATTTGGCATAACTATTTTGAGACATATCCAGGCTGTATGTTTTAATAGTTCATTCCTTTATATTCCTGAGTAGTATTTTGGTTTTGCTTTTTTTATATATATATATTTTTTTTTCTCATTTGCAGGGGAGTAGTTTCTAAGTAGTATTCTTTGAATGATTAAATCACAAAGACATTTTGGTTGCTCATAGATTTGGGCTATTACCAAAAAGGTGCTATGAACAATTGTGTACGAGTCTGTGTGTGGACATATACATTCGTTTTTCTTCAGTAAATGCCTACAGCAGAATGGCTGGAAATCAAGGTAGATGTATAGTTAACTTTTTAAGGAACTGTCAAGATGTTCTCCAAAATGGTAATACCATTTCACCAGTCCTACCAGCAATGTATAGGAGTTCTAGTTCTACCAAATATTCACCAATAGTTGGTATGGTCAATCTTTCTAATTTTGGCCATTCAAATAGTGGTATCTCAATGTGGTATCTTATTTACAAGTACCTGATGACTAATGATAATAAGCAGCTTTTGATGAGCTTACCTACCATGCAACTGTCTTCCTCAGTGAAGTATCCAAATCTTTTGCCCATATTTTATTCTGTGGTTTGTTTTCTTACTATGGACTATTGAGGGTTGTTTATATTATGAATATAAGTGCTTTATGAGATACATTCTTTGCAAATATTTTCTCCCAGTCTGGAACTGTCATTTTAGTTTATTTCAAATGGTAGAACTTTTGGATTTTGATAAAGTCCAACTTATCAACTATTTCTATAATAGACTATGCCTTTGATGTTGGATCTAAGAAATTTTTATCAAACTCAAGATCACAAAATTTTTCTCTTCTCTTCCAGAAGTTTCATATTTCTAGGACTGATATTTAGGTCCATAATCTTTTTTTGAGTTTATGGTACAAGGTATGAATCAATGTTCATTTTTTTTTTGCATCTGGGTATCCAATTTTTCTAGCACCATTTGTGGAAGTTTATTGTTTCTCCACTGAATTACATTTGTATCTTCGTTAAAATTCAGTTGTCCATATGTGTGGGTCTATTTATAGACTTTCTATTCTATACCAGTGATCTTAATGTAAATACAACACTGTTAATTACTGTAGCTTTATAAAATGTCTAGAAATCAGGTAGTGTTAGTCCTCCAATTCTGATTTTTTTGTCCAAGGTAGTTTGGGCTATTCTAGGTCATTTGCATTTCCATATGAATTTTAGAATCGCATTGTCAATTTCTACCAAATAGCCTTTTGGGATTTAGATAGGGATTACACTGAATTTATGGATCAATTTTGGTGAACTGACACCTTAACAATATTGAGAGTTCACAAATATGGTATATCTCAGTTTACTTAAATCTTTTAATTTAGCTCAGCAATTTTTTTTTTGAAAATCACAATTTCAATATTAGGTGCCACCCATTTTGCTTTTTCTCACATTGTTTCCTTAGAGCTAGTCAGCAAGTAGTGAAACAACATTCCCAGGACTGGAGCAAAATATGGAATGCGTCACCAAATCTGTGTGTCGTCCTTGCACAGGGGCCACGCTAATCTCTGTGTTGTTCCAATTTTAGCACATATGCTGTCAAAGCGAGCACATCTCAACAATGTTTAATGGTTTCAGTGTACAGATCTGGCTCATCTTTTCTCCAACTTATCCTCCTATTTTTTAAGCTTTTGTAAGAGGTATTTTTTATTTAAATTTCTGATTGTTGCTACTAAATACAGTTGATTTTTGTATAACCTTGCTAGTAATAGAACTCACTTATTAGTTCTAGTAGCTCTTGCAGGTGCTCTATCAGATTAAGTTCCCATCTATTTCTGCTTTGCCCAAACTTTTTTTTAAATCAGCAATGGATGTTAGATTTTTAATGCTTTCTGTCTCTGAAATGATTATATAGCTTTGTTTATTAACATTGTGAATTATAAGGATTAACTTTCAAATGTGAAAACAATCTTATATTCCTGGGATTAACCCTTCTTGGTGATTATGCATTATTCTTTTTATACATTGTTGGATTCAATTTGCTTACATTTTGTTTAGAATTTCTGCATCTATATTCATAAGGGATATCAATCTTCGGTTTTCTTATAATGTCTTTATTTGGTTTTAACATCAGAATATTTTGTGCCTTGCCAGATATAGTGGCTCAAACCTGTAGTCCCAGAAGCTCAGAAGGCTCAGGTGGAAGGATAGCATAGGGCCAGGAGTTTGAGAACAGCCTGGGCAAGATAACCAGACCCCATCTCTAAAAAAAATTTTTTTTAATTTGTCAGGCATGGTGGCACATGTCTCATCCCAGCTACTCAGGAGGATGAGGTGGGAGGATCGCTTGAGCCCAGGAGTTTGAGGCTGTAGCGAGCTACGATTGTGCCACCACCACTGAGCAACAGAGCAAGATCACATCTCTTAAAAAAATTTTGGCCTCATAGATGAGTGGAAAATACTCCCTTCTCTTTAACTGTCTAAAGGAGTTTGTATAGAATTGGTGTATTTGTTCCCGAAATGTTTGTTAGAAGCCATCTGGGCCAGGAGTTCTCTTTCTGGAAAGGCTTTTAACTACAAATTCAATTTCTTCAATAGATATAGGTCTATTCACCTTTTTGAGTAAGGTTTGGAATTTGTCCCTTTCATCCAAATAACCAATGGTATTGGTAGGAAGTTGTTCAAAACATTCCCTCATTATTCTTTTCATATATGCAGAGTCTGTAGTGATGTCACCTCTCTCATTCTTGATATTGATTTGTCCTCTTTCTTTTTTGTCTGATCAGTCTGGCTAGATGTTTATCAACTTCATTGACCATTTCAAATTACCAGCTTTTGATTTCATTGATATTTCATCTTGCTGATTTTTGCTCTGATCATTATTTTCTTTCTTCTGCCTAGACTTAGTTTGCTCTTCTTTTTCTTGTTTCTTAAGGTAGAAGGTGAGGTCACTTATGTAAGACCTTTCTTCTTTTCAAATATGACTGTTTAGTGTAATAAATTCCCCCTAAGTATTGCGTTAGCAGCATCCAACACATTTTAATATGTTTTCATTCAGTTAAAAATATTTACAATAATTCCCCTTTTAATTTATTCTTTTATCTTTAAGAAGTATGTTAATTTCCACATATTCATGGATTTCCCCCATTTCTAATTTCACTCCATTGTGGTGAAAAAAAGTACTTCATATAACTTGAATCCTTTTAAATTACTGAGACTTGTTTTATGGCCCAGCATATGATCTATCTTGGTAAATGTTCTGTGTGTACTTTAAAAGAAAGTATATTCTGCTGCTGTTGGGTGGAGTGTTCTACAAATATCAATAGAGATGAATGATAGTGTTAAGTCGTCTATATTCTTACTGAATTTCTGTCTATTGCTTCTACTTCTCTTCAGTTGAAATCTTCAACTATTATTGTGGATTTCTCTATTTCTCACTGCAGTGCTATCGAGTTTTGCTTCACTTATTTTGAAGCTCTGTTACTAGGTATATAAATATTTAGAACTGCTCTGTCCTCTTGAAGAACTGACCCCTCAATAATAATAAAATCACCTTTATCCCTGGTAATAACCTTTGCTCTGAAATCTACTTTCCCTGATGTTAATACAGACTAGCTTTCTTTTGATTATCATCAGCACAGTACATCTTGTTCTGATTGTTACTTTTAACCTATCTGTCCCTTTGTATTTAAAATTTGTTTCCTCTAGGCAATCTCTGCTTAATTAGCTGTTCAGACAATTAACCTTTATTTTTTTAAGAGACAAGGTCTTGTTCTGGCCCCCAGGCTGGAGTACAGTGGCTGTGATCATAGCTCACTGCAACCTTGAACTCCTGGGCTCAAGCAATTTTCCTACCTCAGCCTCCAGAGTAGCTAGGGCTACAGGCAAGCACCACCATGCCTTTTTTTTTTTTTTTTTTTTGTAGAGACAGGATCTCACTGTGTTGCCCAGGTTGTTCTAGAACTCCCAATCTCAAGCGATCCCCCAGCTCCCCTGACCCTGCCTTGACTTCCCAAAGTGCTGGGATTACAGGCGTGAGCCCCTGCACCCAGCCAACAATTAACCTTTAATGTAATCATTGATCTGATTAGGTTTGAGCCTCTCTTTCTGCTACTTGTCTTCTATTTGTCTCATCTGTTTTCTTCTTTCCCTCTTTTTCTTCTTCTTTTGGATCACCCAAATATTATTTACGATTTCATTTTATCTCCTTTCTTGGATTATTATATAATTATAACTCTTGTTATTTTACTGGTTCCTTTAGGATTTATAGCATACACCTTTAACTTATTATAGCTTATCTTCCAGCAATATTATACCATTTCACATACAGTATAACATTACAATATACTTCCATTTTTCCCCAGAATTTATGCTCTTTGTTATACATTTCAGATGTTATAAACCCCATACATTTCATTATTTTTATTTAAAGAAATTATCTTTTAAAGATTTATATAATAAGAAAAAAATCTTTTATGTTTATCCATATAATACTATTTCCGATGTTCTTCATTCCTTTGTACAGATCTATATTTCTATACGGTATTTTCTTTCTGCCTGAAGGACTTCCTTTAACATTTCTTGTACTACGAGTCTGCTGGTGATGAATTCTTTCAGTTCTCACGTATCTGAAAAGTCTTTATTTCATCTTTGCTTTTATTTATTTTTATTTTTTTTTTTTTTGAGACAGAGTCTCACTCTCTTGCCTGGGGCGAGTGCCGTGGCATCAGCCTAGCTCACAGCAACCTCAAACTCCTGGGCTCAAGCGGTCCTACTGTCTCAGCCTCCCAAGTAGCTGGGACTACAGGCATGTGCCACCATGCCTGGCTAATTTTTTCTATATATATTTTTAGCTGTCCAATTAATTTCTTTCTATTTTTGGTAGAGACGGGGTCTCGCTCTTGCTCAGGCTGGTCTCGAACTCCTGAGCTCAGAACGATCCGCCCGCCTCGGCCTCCCAGAGTGCTAGGATTACAGGCGTGAACCACCGCGCCCGGCTCATCTTTGCTTTTAAAATATATGGGTTTGCTTTGTATTAAGTACATCAGTATCAATATCCTGGTTGTGATACTTTTTGTAAGGTAGTTGCCACTGGGAGAAATGGGTTAAAGCTTAAAGGGATCTTTTACAACTTCATGTGAATCTACAATTATCTCAAAATAAAAAAAAAATATTTTGAGTTCAAAAAAAATAAAATATATTTTGGGTGTAGAATTTTAGTTTAACTGCTTTTCTTTCATTACTTTAATGACATTCCTCCATTGTCTTACCTGTGTTACATCATCTTTAGCAGAACTTGGTAGCACCACAGAGAGACATGGACAAATCCACAACTAGAGTTGAAGATTTCAGTTGGATAGAAGCAAAAAACATCTATATCCTCTTTACCTTTCTTCCTCTATATGTAAAGTATCCTTTTTTCCTTTGGCTTATTTTAAGATTTTAGCTCTATCACTGTTTTTAAGCGATCTAATTACAATGTGCTTTGATGTAGTTTTCCTCATGTATCTTTTGCTTGAAGTTCACTGAGTGTCTTGGATCTGTAGGTTTATAGTTTTCATCTCATTTGGAAACTTTTTAAGCCATAATCTCTTCAAATAGTTCTTCTCTTCTTCCCTCCTCCTTCAGGGAACCTAAGTACATGTATGTAAGACAACTTGAAGGTGTCATGCAGATTACTGATATTTTTAATTTTTTGTAGTTCTTTTCTCTGTTTCATTTTAGACAGTTTCTATTGCTACACCTTCAAGGCCATCAATCTTTTCTTCTACAACGTCTCAACTGCCTTTAATCCCGTTCAGTGTATTTTTCCTCTGAGATGCTGTAGTTTTTATCTCTAGAAATTTGATTTGGGTCTTTTAAAATATTTCCTATGTCTCCGTTTAACTCTTTTAAGCATGTGAAATAGTTGTAATAATGATTTTAATGCCACTCTCTGACAATTCTAATAACTGTGTCAGTTCTGGGTCAGTTTTGATTGACAGATTTTTTCCCCTTGATTATGGGTCATATTTGCCTGCTTTGCATGCCTGATAATTTTTTATTGAATTACACATTGTAAAGTTTACTTTGCTGGATAACATAGTTTTGTATTCCTATAAATATTCTTTTTATTGTGGTAAAAAACACATAACATTAAATTTACCATATTAATCATTTTTAGGTGTACAGTTCAGTATTAATTATATTCACATTGTTATACAACAGATCTCTAGAACTTTTTCATCCTGCAAATCTGAAACTCTATACCCGTTAAATATGAATTTCTCCTCCCCGCTCTCCCCAGTCTTGGCAACCACCTTCTAATTTCTGTTTCTGTGACTGTGACTACTTTACATACTTCTTATGAGTGGAATCATACAGTATTTGTCTTTTTGTAACTGGCTTATTTTGCTTAGCAGGATGTCCTTTAGGTTCATCCATGTTGTAGCATGTGATAGGATTCCTTTCTAAAGGCTGCATGATATTCCATTATATTTATATACCACATTTTTTTTATTCATCTGCTGATAGACATCTGAATTGCTTCTACCTCTTGGCTATTGTGAATAATGATGCAGTCAACATGGGTGTGCAAATATATCTTTGAGCTCCTGCTCAAAATTTTTTTGGATATATACCCAGAAGTGGGATTGCTGGATCATATGGTAATTCTATTTTTAATTTTTTGAGGAACCTCCATAATGTCATACTGGGTTTTTGTTGTTGTTGTTGTTGTTTTTGAAATGGGGTCTCACTCTGTCACCCATCATAAGTTGAGGAGTGTACTGAATGTATATTGCTTTCTCACCATGTGTATTGCTTGTGTAAAGGCAAAAAATTGTAAGTTGAACCATCATAAGTCAGGAACCATCTGTAGTGATATCGAGCATCTTTTCATACGCTTTTTGGCCATTTGTATGTCTTCTTTGAAATATAGTCTATTCTAGTTCTTTGCCCATTTAATTAGGTTATTTTTTAGTTGTTGAGTTACAGCAGTTCCTTATATATTCTGGATATTATCCTTTTATCAGATATGATTTACTAGTATCTTCTCCAATTTCGTCGGTTGCCTTTTCACTCTGTTGATTTTTCCTTTGATGTGTAGAAGTTTTTAAGTTTCAAGTAGTCTCATTTTGTTGTTTTTTGGTTTTTGTTTTTTGGAGACAGGGTCTCACTCCCTTGCCCAGGATAGAGTGCAGTGGTGTGGTCGTAGCACACTGCAGCCTCAAAAATCCTGGGCCCAAGTGATCCTCCTGCCTCGCAGCCTCTTGAGTAGCTGGGACTACAGGTGCATGCCACCATGCCCTGACTGATTTTTTTATTTTTTGTAGAGACAAGGTCTTGCTATGTTGCTCAGGACAGTCTTGAACTCCTGACCTTAAGCCATCTTCCTGCCTTGGCCTCCCAAAGTGCTAGGATTACAGGCATGGGCCATTGTGCCCAGCCTATTTTTGCTTCTGTTGCCTGTGTTTTTGGTGCCACATCCAAGAAATCATTTCCAAATCTGATATCCTGAAGCTTTCGCCCTATATTTTCTCTTATGAGGTTTATAGTTTTAGGTCTTACATTTAGGTATTTAATCCATTTTGAGTTAATTTCTGTATATGGTGTAAGGCAAAGGTTCAACTTCATTCTTTTGCTTATGGCTATCCAGTTTCCCAACACCATTTGTTGAAGAGATTGTCTTTTCTGCATTGTGTAAGTCTTGAGACCCTTGTCAAAAGCCATTTAGCCATATACACAAGAGTTTATTTATGGACTCTCTATTCTGTTCCATTGGTCTCTACATATCTATCTTTATCCCAGTATTATACTTGGTAACTGTTGCTTTGTACTATGTTTTGAAATCAGGAAATGTAAGGCCTCCAATTTTACTCTTTTCTTTTTTCAAGATTGCTTTGGCTATCCAAGGTTCTTGAGATTCCACACAATTTCAGAATGGTCTTTTTCTATTTCTAAAAAAAAATGCCCAATAACTATTCTTGATCTTTGTTCTTGGATACAGTTAAATTATTTGGAAAGAGTTTGATCCTTGGTTCTTGCTTTTAAGTTTTATTTGGCAGGACCAGAGCAGAATTTAGTCTAGGGTTATGGTTCTCAGTGGGAGATAACTATGCTCCCCAGAGGACATCTGGCAATGTCTGGAGACGTTTTTTGCTTTCACAACAGAGGAGCTGTTACTGGAATGTAGTATGGTGAGGCCAGGGATGCGGCTAAAAATCCTATAATACGCAGGAGATCCCCCTTACAATAAAGAATCATCTAGTCCAATGCTTCCATAGCAGTGAGGTTGAGGAGCCATGCAGTCTAAGGGCTAATTATTCCCTACTATTGAGGCAGTATGCTTCTGAGTACCCAATAACCTGTACATTATTAAATTTTTTTTTTTCAGTCTGACTGGTGGGAACAGGCACTTTTCCTGGCCTGGTATGAGTGCCAAGCACTATTCCTTCTGATCCTTTCAGTGGTTCTTTCACAGGTCTCCAGGTAGTTTCATCACACACAAATGTGCTGGTCAGAGCTCTGCTGAATATGTGCCAGGCACTTTATATAAATTATTTCTAATCCTTAGAATAACACCCAAAAGTAGTATTTGTTACATCTATTTTTACTGATAAACTCAAGCTCACGAAAGTTAACGAATTTGCCCAATACCACTCAGCTAGTAGGCACTAGAGTCCTATCAAAACAACTGGAGTCATACTGAAGCACACTTCAAACAACTGTTTCAAGGTCCATATTTTCACTATTACATATAGGGCTGGGCCCAGGAAACTTCTCTGGATCTATCATAAAGGAATTTAATCACTCTGCTTTTTAGTCTGACTCTATCCAACTTCTACAATCTTAGAATATTTTACTTTAATTAATTTCAGTATTTTAACATTAATTGGCTGACCCAGTGTTTTTTCTTAGTGTGTTTCAGTGTGATAGGTTTTACCTTTAAGTCTGTTTCTTCAGTTTGTATGAATGTCCCAGGGCAAATTCACTAGAGATTTTATTCCTAGCTAATAATAATGACATAAACTTTGTGAAAGAAAAAGTAAGTTTGAAATTGATTCTTCAAGGTGGCCTCAAACCACAGACTAAGGAAGACTACCATGATATTATAAGTAACATGTATAATTATTAAGAGAAATTAAGTCTCACATTTAAGTGCCTTCTAATTTATAAAGCACTTTCAGATGTACTATCGCATCTGATTCAACATCACCCAGTGAGTTAAGTAACAGAACTGAAAATAACAACACTATATATAATAGTAGTAGTATCTGTTTCCTCATATGTAAAATGGGAATAAAATAATATTACACTACATAAACTACTATGTGTATATGCACACACATACACTATATTTTCAGTTCTGCTGCTTAGCCCACCCTTATTCCCATTTCTACATACAAGGAAGTAGACTCTGAGGTAGACCTATGTAGCCTAGGTCATCCATTGGTAAGTGTCAAAGCTGGTACTATTTTCAGTTTGCCTGAGTCCCAGTCCCATGTTCCTTTCAACAAACCACACTGATTCTTGAAAGGCCAAAAGCAATCAAGTCATGAATAGGGTCTCCAGGGAACCAGGGTATCATCTTTCTACATGATATTCAAGAGAGAGATCTGAGCTTCTTCTATGTAGACGTTGAAATTAGATGACTCAGTAGAGAGGTTTACAAAACAATTCTGTACATGGTTCTTTTTACTTTCTCAATTCTAATTTAACCCCAAATTCTCCCTTTTTTCTAAAAAGTAAAATGCTATTTATTTACTATATTCAACAAGAAGTAATGAGTTTGGAAAGGTCTCTATCCCTCATAAGCAAGATAATGTCATGAGTATATAGATTAGTAGGAATAAAGCATGGCAGATTCAGGCGTACAGTATTAAGTATTGCTAACAATATTTTTCATGGCAAGGCCAAGAAATACTATAGAGAGCTGAAATATACAAAAGTTATGAAAATTCAGTTGGAAAGTAAACATAAATTAAGATGAATGAAGGTTATATTTGAAGTGCCTATATTTCCCCTGTGGCATTGATTCTTAAAGGTCTTTTGATTTTTAGCCTTTGTGAGGCTATGGACCCTCCTCCCAGAAAAACACCCATGGATCTGAATTTTACACATGATTTCTGTGGGGGTTATGAATACACACCCCCTGCAAGCCCATCCATGGGCCTTCTAGAGGTCCAGGGCTCCAGGCTAAGACCTTTACCCTCAGGTTTTCCAAAAAAGTTCCCTTGGGAAGAAAACATATTTAAATCATTTCTTGGAGAACATGTTCTTAATATTCTCAACAGCATTCTCCAACATTTTCAGTGAAACCCAATCAGTTAATCAGCAAGGCCTGCTGTTATTAAATATAAAACTTAGTAATAAACAGCTGTACCTCATGAAAGGCAAACATGTATACATATAACCATAATTCAAGGCCACTGATTACTATACAAACAGAATTCTATAGGAGGAAAAAAGGGAGCAAATACTTCAAACATGGATTCTGACAAAGATTTTCCTAAGGGGATGATGTTTAAGTCGGATGGGCCTTGAAGAGTAAGGAGGCTTTTAATGTTCTGGTTTGAGTGTAACAGATATTTCCATGTTAGCTTAAAAAGCAAATCCTATTATGTCACTTATATTTCTGAACATTATTCCTTACAGAAACAACTTCCAAGCAGTGAGTATTACTTATGTGGATGAATCAATAGGCATGTATTAGTCCGAAAAACAGGTAGAAAACAAAATGGGGTAAAAATTTCCCTCCCCCCAAAAAACACCTAAAAGTCATCTAGTCCAACCCTCTTTTTACAGATGAGAAAACTGAGGCCACACCCACCCTTGTCTGCTCAGAAGACAACACAGTCACCAAGAACAATGGTCTCTATCAGAGTGCAGGAACCGCAAAGTATTAGAACTGCTTATGTTTATTTTGAAACAAAATTAGCTTTATAAATATTTAACATGTAAATTTTCAGTAGAATCCTAACTTGGTCCTTGTGACATGGCCCCATGCACAACCAGTTAAAGGGATACCCCAGGAGAAGAGTAGACATTCCACAGAGGCTGGACAGTCGGCCATCATTCCTTTTTGACTTCCAGCATCGGTGACATCCTACAGTTTGTGTATGCCTAGTTCTGTGCATTAATAGATTATATAACCCTGTTGATATCAAATCTACCTTCACTAAATGGGCAAGTAGCTTTAAAAAATGCCTGCAAAGAAATTGAGGACTGAAAAAAAATATTAATCATACAAGCATAAGAAAATAGCAGAGCTGACACCTCTAATCTTAGTATGAGTGTTCATCGGCTATATCAGAAAACAAAACAGGGGCGAATGTGACCACAAATTGGGCAAAAAATTCAAAATTTTCAAGATTATGTAAAATACATTATACTCACCATCATTAACAACAAAGAGTATCTTGTATATATACTGTGTGATATTAGTTAAGGATATTATTAATGTTCTTCTAAATAATAGGTTTTAAAAATCTTATTCTTTTTAATTTTTATATATTGTCTAGTATATACAACATATACACTAAATAGAACATAATAATACATTTAAAATATATACCTTCCAAGTGGTTTATGCACAACACATTTTTATTGATGAGAGCTGAAAATTTAAAAAGCCTGGGGGCCACTGCTCCAGAGTTAAAGAGAGAAACAATAACTCTGCTGGAGTAGGTAGAGGGGTAGGAATTCTACCACCATTTGCTTCTAGTGGTTTATGATGGCATCTCATCTGTTCTGTAAGACTGAGAACTAAGTTGGAAACATTTGGAAGGGAAAAAAAAGGAACCCTAAAAACCTCAATTCTAACAGAAGAATACGGTTAGAAGTGGCTGGCAAACTTTTATAATTCTCAAAGCAATTCAGGCCCAGACACAGGGAGCTTTAGAGATTAAAATCAGCATTAGAAGAAAAAGCAGGCAGTCAGGCACTCAGTGGAATATTTGGGATTTTAAGATGTTTCCATTTGCAGTGCATACCTAACCCCAAGAGCTGCTCCATTCTCCAAGGGCTCATATTACCAGGGTGCTTGGCAATAGGGCCTTTTACAGCACTGAATGTAAGTCAGCATAGACGTGGATTTTTTATAACAGCTAGATAAGGCCACGCCATTAGTAACATTTGTAGCTACGCAAAGAAACATAATAAGGGTAATCAAATATGCTTTGGGTGGTAAGCTGATCTAAACTGGGGATCATAAAGGAATGTTATCCCCCTCCTTCACAAGAACACAATTGAGCAACTGGTTGATTCATTATGAAAGCACTGGCACAAGGGCACAGTCTTTGTTGGACTCTTGGCATAATACAGGAAAGGCAATTCTGGTTCCTAAGAAAGCCATTAAGAGGGTTTTTAAAAACCATGTAGAATTTTTTTCCACGGCACTCGCTTTCCAGGGTTAATTGGTCACAATGTGTCAGTTCTCTAAGAAGAGTCACAGAGTAACTATTCTCTGACTTATACAAATTAATTTAAATGGTTGACTGCTTCACAAAGCTGAGCAAGTAAGTCAACCTTCTACTTAGGTTTGAGAACTCAAGTCACTGCAAAAAGGAAACACACTTAACTTTTCAAAAGCTGATCTCTTAAGAAAACTCAGGAGTCTTTAATTCTTTGGCATTAAGACCTATGTAAATTGCCAGCAGTATCAGTATCCAAGTTTCCTCGACATGCATCATTCAAGACCTTCTCAGCTTTACATGGGCTGGGAACTGCTCATTTCTGCTTTACTAAGAAAAGAGCTTAAAGTAAAGCTGTTACAGTTTCCGGGCTGCATAAGGTAAAGGTATAGTTTTTCAGCCAACCTCAGACATCATTAAAAATGTTCAAAGTGAAAGGTACCTTGGTTATCTGTACACTGTTTTTATAAGAACTGTCTGACAGCCTTCAGCCCCTTCCCAAATGTAATGAAACACTGAAAGAAGCTTTTAAGCAAGGTCCCTATCTACAAGTACATTCTGGTACTTAAAAATGTAGAAGAGCAAAAATAATGATAAAGAATTGATTTCAATTTAGTTATTTTCTTCAGACTCTAGATGCTTGGATATAATTATATTACATCCCTAGCATTAGAGATATCCTTTATTATGATTTATGTATCTGTGGAATAAATATCCTTAGAAAAAAATGGGGAATTTTGCTTATCCATGATTAAACTAAGAATTACAAGTTTAATATTTTATCCAACCCTGAATAAACCAAAATAGTCCTTTCTTATCTAAGAAATAGTGCTTACAGAAGAAATAGTATTCAATACAGAAAAATGAAGAAAGAATTAAGAATTATATGACCCTCAATACCAAGGTTACTATTTGTACTGATTATGCACTAGAATCCCAAAGCAAGAATGCACTGTAAAAAGAAATACTGTGAGGCGATTATCTCAATTTAACAATCATATGAAAAAGTAGCACTAGAATCTGAGGCTGTTTACATAAGGGAAAATTTTACATACCTACTCTGCTGGTCTTATCACCTGAGATTTGGAAGTCCAAAAAACACTTCAGAAGATTTAAATTCAGTCTCCCTAAGCTGTATCTATCATCAGATAACCCTTTGCCAAAGTCAGTGTTTGACCAAAGACGACAAGTAACTCCACACTGAAGTGTTCTGCCTACGACTACAAATTTTAATCTCAATAGAACTTGGTCTCAGCAGAAAGGCCAACCTGCAATATGGGTGTGGTCTGGAACTATAAAACAGTCAAGAGGCAAAAAGGTAGATGTCATCACCATTTCTATTTGATTATAGTTGGTGTGTTTAAAATATATTTTAATATTCACTTTACCCCTTAGATTCCACTGAAGCAGGTTTTCTTCCTATGGAATGGGACTATCCTATGAACTCCCATATTATTTTCAAAAATATTCCTTTGCCATTTTAATTTTAAAATGGCAATGCTGAGCTGGGCTCTGTGGCACGCACCTGTAATTCCAGCTCCTTGGGAGGCTGAGGCAGGAGGATTGCTTGAGTCCAGGAGTTTGAGACCAGCCTGAGCAACACAGAGACGCTGGGCAACATAGTAAGACTCTGTCTCTTAAAAAAGATTAAAAAGAAGAAAAGAAAAGAAAGAAAAGGGCAATGTTGTTTTCACCATGTGAAAACCCACTAAGCAATTAAGTATACACTGCAATCCCTAGAATTAGGAAACTGTATAAAACTTAAAAAACAAAAAATAGAAAAAGGTTACACCCTACTGAATTTCTTTTACAGTTACTGGGCCAATTTCAAGCAAATCTACAAAATTACCTTCGAACAATAACTGGAAACATTATATAGACTTATACAGTATTAAAGATAGAAAACGCCCCAAGGGTTATAGTCCCATACTACTTTCTAAATTAGGCAAGAACAGGCTCACTTATAAAATGTGTAATCCATTTCCAGTAACTGGTTAATTCTCTGAACAGGAATTCTGAAACATCTTTTATGATGTCTCCATAAAGATAAAGAATAGATGTTATAAAATTCCTTCATAAAATGAAAGAAAAAGTTAAGGTTTTTATCTTCATAGCAAGTTAAAAAAAAAAAAGCACATACGGCACTGTATGATTCCATTTATATGAAATCATAGAAAATGCAAACTAATCTATGGTGACAGCAGATAAATGATTGTCTGGAACAGAGGCAAAAGGAGAGATGGAATGCAAAGGGACATGAAGAAACTTTGGGAGGTAATGAAAATGTTCTACATCTTGATTGTGGTGATGATTTTGTTGGTGTATACACCTCTCAAAACATAGCCAATTGTCCACTTTAATGGGTACAGTCTATCATACCTAAATCATAACTCAATGAATGTTAAAAATACACACTCATATTTAAATATTTAAAGGACATCTGTATTGAAGAAGGCTTACTCTTGGTGTATATGGCCACAAGCTGGTAGAACTAGGACCATGAGGCAGAAATACGAGGAGACAAATTCCACATGAATAAAAGGAAACATTCTATCCAAGCGGTCCAGAGCCAACCTGGGCTACCTCTGGAACACTGAGGTTCTCTTCACTGGGCCTCCTCCTACAAAGGCTAAAGGACCATTTTGGGGTATAGAGGCTGTTGCCTTTGGGGATTCCTACATAGAAAGTTGCATGAGGTGACCATTAACGTTTCTTACATCGAAAACTCCATTATTTCGAGGAGACCATTATGGATGTTTGTGGTCTTGCTGCTGTTGTGTGGAGTTCTGCTAACCTCTTGACTAAAACATGTATTTGTCATGTATAATTTGCTCCAGGATTTCACTTCATAGGAAAAAATCAGTTATCTGCCCTATGTGTCCTATTAAAAAAAAAAATGGATCCTGTGTGGTTATTTTCCGATTTTTGAAAAGTAATATATAAAATTTAAAAATTTGGAAAGTAAGAAATTTTAAATAGTTCTCAAGCACACCATTCAGAAACAACCAGGGCCACTATGTCACGAATTTCCAGTCTTTCTCCTATGCACATGTATATGAATATACTTTTTTTAAACAAAATTGGTATTTGCTATATATAGTTTTCCTTAACACTAAGTAAGAAATTTCCCATATTTTTTGAAAGCATGCTTTTCAGGCTTCATAGTAATCTATGTTATAACTATAACATTATTTATTTAAGCATTCATGTTGGTAACTAAGTTGGTTTACAATGTTTTAGAAATAATGCTTCAATAAACATCCTTGACCACAAAGAGTGGATCGGGAATGAGGGACATTACAGCTCTGAGTCCAATTTCTCTAAGATTTTATCCACTCCATTTTGTTACAAGCAATTTCTATTTCTACTCTGTTGAGAAGTGTTACAGCTTAAAAGTACCACTTTCACTGATAAAATGCTTTTCTTCAGTATCTACTATGAGTCTCAACCAAAATTCCAGAGAAAATAATACTGATTTGATCTCAAAAACTATGTAGAAAGTGATGTAGTGCCGAGTCACTGATCAGGGCCAAGTGCAGGGTGCAGTTTTAACAGACTGAATATTTGAGGCAAAAGTATTTTGAACCATCACAAGTAAAATAAATATTGGAAAAAAATAATCTGAGTCAAAGTTGGATATGCAACTATTTGAGAAAGCAAGAAAATTTTAAAAAGAATCGACTATTCTGTGTTTACCTTCAGGGCAGGAGCCACATTTTTTTAAATCTCTATAAACCCACATATACTTACTTGGAAATTCGTTTCTAAGAAGTGTTGTCACAATATCTGTAAGAATATTTTTTTTGCATCTTAAAAATAGTCTATTTCTCCAACTTCTAAAATGTCATGGTAATTATTACCCCTAAGAATGGCAGCAACTGGAAGGAAGCAGGAGGGTTTCTGGGGTATTAGTAATAAATCTGCTTTCTTGATATGAGTGTTGATTTTGTGAGGAGTAGCAGTTTATGAAAATTCACAAAGCTATACACTTATAACTTGTATCTTTTTTTGCATATATAGCATATATCAATTAAAGGTTCACAAATGAGGGGGGGAGTTTACTCCTTTGCCCCCAATACACTACCAGGCAATCCGACAGAATATGAATTAACATATTCAGTAAAAGATGAATTGGAAACCTCAGCTCTAACAATCCCAGTTTTACTAACTTATATAATATTAAACATTCTTAGTTCTTTTGTTAAGAACATTCTAAGGAAACAATAAGTATACATACCTTGCAGAATTTTGATGTATAGATAATATAATCAATTACTTAAATTTAGTACTTCTGATCAGTAAGTAGTTACTGAGTGCCTACTATGTCCAAGATACCGCAGGAGCTTCTTTAATGCTATACAAATTTATGGAGGAAGACACCAGATAGAACTCAAAAACAGCCTTTGAAAAACTGGCAGGTGACATGGGTTCTTTTTATCATTTTAATTCAGCTATTGGGAAAAATGAGTAGATGCCACACTTTCAGCACTTGGAAAACGTTTCCTAGAATAAAATAAGTAGGTGTCAAAACTTGTCATAAATATGTATCATTATAGATAAATGGGTAGATAGACAGAAGGGCAAACTTAGCAGCAGGAAGTACATGAACAAAGGTGTGGAAGCAGGGCAGCATATGGCAGGCAATGAGTAACTGAGTGCAAATACGTTGGCTGAATGAGAGTGCCTATTTCATATCATAATAATTTTTTCTGAATCTAAGTTACCAGAGAAGCAGGCACAATGTGAATCACCTTCCTTTCCTACACACAGAAGTAAGTGTTGTTGCAGCTCTGCTTGACTATACAAAAGTCCTGAAACATCCTTTTCAAAACTATGTGTTTTAGAATCTGGCCCTAAAATATTTTCAATTTAGAAAAATATCCAGTTAAGTCACATTTTCTCATGTATATCAACACTAATGCTTGGAGCCCTGCTGGTAGTGATAACCCCCACTATCATCTTTGCAATGAAGGCAGACAATAGGTCTGTGGTAAGCAGTATAATACCCTCAAAGATGTCTGTGCCCTAATCCCCAGCACCTGTGGAAAATGGTAACTTACACAGCACAAGGGATTTTACAGATGTTGATTAAGGGTATGGGCCTTGGGATGGGGTAGTTTATCCTGGATTATCCAGGCAGGCCCAATCTAATCCCATGAGGCTTTAAAAGCAGAGAACCTTTCCCTGCTGGGTCAGAGAGATGAAACAGGAGAAGGAGATATTTGAAGTGTGCGAGGGGCTTGACCCACTTTGTCTGGCTTTGAAGATGGAGGGAAAAAGCCACGAACCAAGGAATGCAGGTGGCCTGTAGAAGCTGGGAATGGCCTTCAGTTTACATCCAGCAAGAAAACAGGGATCTCAGGCCTACCACCACAAGGAACTCAATTCTGCCAACAACCCAAACAAGCCATGAAAAAGATCCTCCCTAGAGCCTCCAGAAAGCAAAGCAGTCCTGCTAATATGTTGATTCTAACATAATGAGACCTGTGTCAAACTTCTGACCTACAGAACTGTAAGATAATAAATTTGTATTGTTTAAGCTGCTAACTTTGTGGTAATTTGTTATAGTATCAATAGAAAGCTAATAAGGGCTCAGACAGTTTTATTCAGAATAAGATGTTCTTATCACCTTGGTCTTTGATTGCCCACAAGAGAGAACAACTATGATTTAGAAGATGGGGGAGTGGGGAATGTGTTTGAGGGGAGGGATCATTGCTGGTTTTACAGTGCTCCTTAAATAAATGTTCCCTCCAATAGCATACACAAACATATTGGAAATTAGTCCAATATTTAGTTTAGCAGCTTAAAAAGAAAAACACTACAAAAATTAAAACATTCAAGATTCTGCCAATAATGGTAAGCAGGGATGTCTTTGTCTTAACCCTTCTGTGTTAGTCCATCTTGTGTTGCTCTACAGGAAATACCTGAGGCTGGGTAATTTATAAAGAAAAGAGATTTATTTGGCTCACAGTTCTGCATCTGCTTCTGGTGAGGGCTTCAGGGAGCTTCCAATCAAGACAGAAGGCAAAGGGGGAGCAAGTGTGTCACATGGAGAGAGAAGGGAGAGGGGGAGGTGGGGAGGGGAGGAGAGAGAGAAAGATGGAGGGAGGGAGAGAGAAAGAAGGGGGGGGAGAGAGAGAAATGGGGAGAGAGAGGAGGTGCTGGGCTCCTTTAAACAACCAGTTCTTGGATGAACAAAGTGAGAACTCACTTATTATTACAGGGAGGACACTAAGCCACTCAAGAGGGATCTGCCCCCATCACCCCAAACACCTCTCACCAGGCCCCACCTCCAACCCTGGCAATGGAATTTTAACATGAGGTTTGGAGGGGCCAAACATCCAAACAATATCACCTTCCTAATGGACTGGGGCCCAGGCATTACTGCAATAGGCATGAAATGCTACCCAACCATTAGGTGCAGTTGTTCTTATTAGCAGTCATAAGATCAACCTTTGGAGCTTATTTTAAATGCAGATGCATGGCATTCAACCCAAAGAATCTCATTCAGAGGTTTAGGGTAGGACCCAGGAATCTGAAAGGGATCAAAATGAGGACTTCTGAATTTTGTCCTCTAATGAATGACTATTAATACTGAAGCATTCCCCGCTTCTCTCACCAACTACCTGAGACCTCTACTATTTCCATCATAGCTCACTGCAACTTCAAACTCCTGGGCTCAGGTGATCCTCCTGCCCCGGCCTCCCAAGTAGCTGGGACTACAGGTGTACACCACCACGCCTGGCTGATTTTTTATTTTAGTAGAGATGAGGTCCTGCTCTTGCTCAGTCTGGTCTCGAACTCCTGAGCTCAAGCAATCCTCCCACCCTGGCCTCCCAGAGTGCTAGGATTACAGGTGTGAGCCATGGTACCTGGCCAGACCTCTGCTATTCTAACCAAGGCCCAAAATGCAATTCTTGTCAGGAGTTAGCTCAGGAGCTAGCCTGTCTAGCAGACTAGATGGTTAAGGACACAGCTTTGATATTAAATATGAACAGACTTGGATTTGAGTTTGCTCCTGCCTTTTACTGATAGGGTGCTTTGGGCAAGTCAGTTAAGCTCTCTGTGCCTCAGTTTTCTCATCTGTATAAAAGGAATGAAAGACCTACCTGTCCATAGGGTTATGATAGATTTAGCACAGTTCTTGAAACACAGTAACTATTCAGTTACTATGATTATCAATACCACCATTTTCATATGAAATCAGAGCAAAATATGTATAAGCGGAGGCAGCTTGAATTCTTTAGCATTTTTCATTCCTGTAACAGTATCTGGAAAGATTAAATATTTAATGGACACAAGCTTCCACTCCGGACTGCACAGAATTAAGAATGTTTATAGGAAGTTTTAGTGGGGGTGAGGGGACCATCCATATTTCTTTAAGGCTATATATACACTCAAACCTCTAAAAACACTGGCTGAAGCAAAAAGATATTTTTCCTAATCACAAACATGTAGGAAATTTATCCCTTTTTTCACCTTAGAATATGAAATGCCAACTATGTGGATTATTGAGACAAGTCCTTGCCATCGCTGGCTATTTTAGTAACCCAACCACACAGGCCTCCATTCTGATTTGAAGACTATTGAAAGTAAAATTGAATGACCTGCTCAAGGTTACAAGGCAAGTTAAATAATTTCAATTGTCAGGCCAGAATATGAAGGACATAAATAATCATGTCACCAAACAATATATTAATACATACTCCAATAACATGGAAATGAACAGACACAGATAAAAAAGCAAATAGCACTGCAGTTGAGTCCATGCTGATGATGGATGACACTATCACAGCAAAGGGCTTGTTGTTGGGTCACAACTAGAAAAACAGAGACTAAAACTTTAATTAATATGCAAAAATAAGTGATTAATTTTAAAGAATGATGTCAGAAGGAATACAACACCTATTTCATTATTTTTCTATATCTTTTAGTGTACTTCCTGTCCCCACTTGTGTTCATTCATTCACCTTTCTTTTTGCCCTCCTTTGCCCTTTATAGAACAGGTAGAAAACATTAACAGATGAGGAAAGGGGCCTTTGATCAAAGTCTTCATATTTGCACCTGCTGGTTCTTCTCAAACTGTCCTCTAGACTACAGAGCAGGATCATCTGTTGGAGGAAAGATAAAATTCTATCTTTATGTGTCCATGGGGGCCTGTTGTTAAAGCAGCACTTCTGGCCTCTTTCTCTACACTCGTTTCTCATTCTTCCCCAACGAAGGGGAACCGATTTATCTCACTGGGGAGGGGAAGTGTTTATCTCACTGGGGAGAGGGTGTCTTGGGTCCACTGAACCCTATTCCTCTGCAGTGGTTCTCGAACTTTAACTGCAAAAGATCACAAGAAAGGTTTGTGAAAACACAGACTTCTGGGCCCACCCACCCCCTGCCCCATGAGTCTCTGATTCAGTTCATCTGGAATGGAGACCAAAAGTCTGCATTTCTAATGAGTTTGAAGGTAATTCCAATGCTGCTTGTCTAAGAACCACACTTTGAAAACCACTACTATA
>RJWJ010021094.1:0-28294 GCA_004363605.1 Indri indri | reverse complement strand
GGTTACTGGTCTTTCCATTTTGGTTTACTATGGCCATGCATATGATAATGGCCTGCCCTATGTGAGGTTTTGACTTGAAGTACAAGATTGTATTCTTACGGAAAATCAATTTCTAAGTAAAGAATGAATATGAGTGAATATAAAGAATATAAAGGAGTGAATATAAAGAAGTCATTGAACATGAGCAGTTATTTTTTTTTCTGTGATCATCTTTTAAAGATTAAAACAATGAGCTTACAGTCAGATTCCTACCTGTATAGATAGAGGTTGCTACCTGTATTATATGGCATATGTCAAAATACACACAATGGAAATACTTTTCTCATTTTCAAAAATATTTAGTTTTCCATAGGAAGGTTGCCATCCTCAGTAATATTATGAGGGACAGTATTTGCTTTAGTAATTTATTGCAGATACCAATTAAGGCTATCAGAATTAACGTTTTGCTTGAGTTTAACAATTATATATTGAATCTCCATCATGGCAAGGAACTTTGCTTGCCAACGACTATTAAAAAATTGATCCCATTATCTTTACCTGTGAAGGGCTGGAAGACTGTACAGGTAGATGCATGTAGTCATGCATCACTTAGTGTTCTGAGAAATGTGTCATTAGACTATTTTATCATTGTGTGAACATCGCAGAGTGTACTTATACAAATCTAGATGGTATAGCCCACTACATATCTAGGCTATGTGGTATATAGCCTTTGCCTCCTAGGCTACAAACTTATACAGCATGTCACCGTACTGAATACCATAGACAGGTGTAACACAGTGGTAATGCATTGTGTATACTTGTGTATTGAAATATATTTAAACATAGAAAAGGTAATGCTTTACACTGTGATGTCATGACAACTATGGTATCACTAGGTGATAGGAATTTTTCAGCTCCATTATCATCTTATGGGACCTCTGTAGTCTATGTGGTCTGTCCTTGACTGAACCATTATTATGTGTGGCTGTTATACATTATGTATTTATTTGGAAGACACCTATATTAAACTACAGACAATAGTAATGAGTATTAACTGTACAAGATCCCTTTTTATCTAGTTATAATATTAAAGCATCTCTCTTAAACATGTATCTGTTAGCCTATAACATTTCCAATTAATATGTCCTTCCCAAAACCCAAGAGATTAAATCCATTTATATGTCTTTACACTTAAACTTACTTTTACCCAAGCAAGGCTTTTGGGATTCTGAGTTTCCATAGCAACACTGGAACAAACCTCTACTCTAGCACTGATAACAGTTTTAGCTTCACAAATCTGAGTGATAGCAGCTTTCTACGGTGCTGGCTTGTGAAGGATTCTAAGGCTGAACCTGGCATGGAAGGAATGATCACAAAATGTTGGCTGTAAACATTACTTGCTAACAAGAGCAGCAGTATTCATGCTGCCTATCTTTTATATACAATCATATACCTCATAATGACATTTCGTTCAACAATGGACCACATATATGACTGTGGCCCCATAAGGTTATAATGGAACTGAAAAATTCCTGTAGCCTAGTGATGTCCTAGTCATCGCACGATGCATTACTCATGTGTTCATGCTGATGCTGATGCAAACAATCCTACTACACTGCCAGTTGTATAAAAGTGTAGCACGTACGATTATGTACAGTATGTAATCCCTGATATGATGATAATAAACCACTATGTTACTGGTTTATGTATGTACCATACTATACCTTTTATCATTATTTTAGAGTGTACTCCTTATACTTATTTTAAAAAAAAGTTAACCATAGTAGATGACAGCTCCATGTGTGTTATTGCCCCTGAAGACCTTCCAGTGGGGCAAGATGTAAAGGTGGAAAAGGGTGATATTGACAATGCTGACCCTGTGTAGGCCTAGGCTACTGTGTGTGTTTGTGTCTTAATTTTTAACAAAATAGCTTAAAAAGTAAAAAATAAAAAAATAAAAAACTTACATAGAAAAAAGCATATAGATTAAGGATGTAAAGAAAGGAAATATTTTTTACAACTGTACAATGTATTTGTGTTTTAACAAACTTCAAAAGTTAAATTTAAAAAGTTACAGTAAGCTAAGATTAATTTATTATTGAAGAAATAAAAATTTTTAACTAAACACAGTATAGCTAAAGTGTGCAGTGTTTATTTATAAACTCTACAGTGGTGTATAGTGATGTCCTAGGCCTTCACATTCACTCACTACTTACTCACCGACTCAGCCAGAGCAACTTCAGTCCTACAAGCTCCATTCATAGGTAGTGCCCTATGCAGGTGTATCATTTTTTATCTTTTATACTATATTTTCACTGTACCTTTTCTATGTGTAGATGTATTTGGATACATCAATACTTAACCATTATGTTAAAATTGCCTTCAGTAAAGTAACATGCCCTACTGTTTTGTAGCCTAGGAGCCATAGGGTATACCACATACCCTAGGAGTATAGTGGGCTATACCATCTAGGTTTGTGTCTGTACACTTAGGATGTTCGCACAAAGATGAAATCACCCAATGGTATGTTTTGCAGAATGGATCCCCATTATTAAGTAACTCTTAACTGTACATGTGTGGCTCTAGGCAGTGGTGTGCTGGTAAAAAGTTAACTACTGGCACTCAGGCATGTGTGTGCATGTGCATGCATGTGTGTTTATGCGTGCGTGAGAAATATCATTTGTAGTGCTTCCTGATTTTCCCACCTTGGCTGATTTCAACTCAAGCTCATGTAATACAAGTTGGGAAGAGATGTGCATAAAGGTTCCATGAGCCACTATGACCCTGCCTAGCACACCACTGGCCCCCAACCTATCTGTCTAATTTCTTAATTATCCCCTGCATTAGTTAGGTCATTCTCTGCTTTGTTTATATGCGTATCTATCCTGCATAATTCCTTCCTTGTTTCCCTCCTTTCCCCTATCCTCATCTTTACTCCCATTCTCTCCCCATTAATGGACAATTGCAATAAGTAATTTCAGAAATTACATATACATTGGGTTATCTTCTGTCTTTCTTAAAGTTTTAACAATCTGCCATTATCTAAATACTGAACAATTATGATTAAAATACATTAACATGCAGCTACTAAAATGTAATTGCTGTAAAATAACTATGACTTTGGGAATTTGTTTAATGAGTTTTCTTTGCTTTTGTAAACTTGCAAAGACTATCAGAAGTTTGCTTAAATTCACAAATGAAGGATTTAAAACAGATAAATGATTTTAATTTCTCTGTCCAAAGATACTCTTAGTGGTGAATACCAAGAAGGGGTAGAGCAGTCTCAGCAAGAAGAAATACCAGTAAGGTGGAGGGTAGGGGTGAGGGAATAAACAGTGAATTATAGAAATTATTGATTTGCTGTAGCTCCCTCCATCGCCCACACACACAAAGCCACTTGTCCCTCCCTCATAGTTAGGGGTTAGGACATGGAAAAATAAATAATTTTGAGGCCACAATTAGCTCAACTTTACAATATACTGTGTCTAGGCTTTTTGAGGTGGATGAGTGGGAGAGGGTATATTTTCATGAGCATGAGAGTATCCATAGACATGGGGCAGCTGTGTTATAGGAACATTTTTCTCCATTTCCTATAGTTCAACAAACATAGGAGCATCACTGAAATGTAACAGTGGTGCCTCCAAAAGGATAAATTTCAGTAGACCCTGGGCTGTGCAAAGGTAGAAGATAGGCCAAAGGAACCTTACCAGTATCCTTGCAGAACATCAGATATAGGAGTGATTAATTAACCTGTTGAAGAGAAACAACTGGTGGTGCAACATTTCTTAAATCTCCCTTTGAGAACACAGGTTCTGAATGGTCTAACTTAAATGTCTTCCTTGTGTGATCTTTGAATTAATACAGTCTTTTAAAAAATCTATAAAATTGTTTTCCTAAATGCATACCTTTTGGTCAAAATTGAAAGAAAAGTGTTTGTTAAATTTGAATGCATGTGCATGATATTTCAAATAATTATTTTAAGTAGCTTTTAAGATGTCAATTCTAATTTGACCTTTCACATATCTTGTTATTTATAGCTGAAAAGCCTGAAAAGCAGAGGGTTTTTTTTTTCTGATTTTTTTTTTTTTTCTTTTTTAGCCTCCATCGTGATGGAGTTATAAATGAACAAGTAGTAATCAGGATGTCAACAAGTAGACCCAAGTTTGTGAGGAGTCATTATGTTATGGTTGCATCTAGTGTTTAAAAATGTTTCCACAGTCCTAAAATGTTTAAAAAATATTCTTAGTTTAACCTCCCATTAGAGATTGCTGGGTGAAAAAGAATAAAGCAAAAGTAGTTTAAGAACAACAAGAAAGCTAAAATAAATGACTTACCTTTCTGGTTCAAATAACTCAGTACTCAGAGCATTTTATTTGTACAACCTAGTGTTGTGACATTATTAGATCACAGTGGATTATATGAAATTTTACAATCTACTCCCCTCCCCTGCTTTCTCTGCTAGATTCTGTGAAAGTGGTCAATTCCTTCTTGGTTGATTGGTTTTCCATTCCTCCACCTAATGAGTATAGATACTTTCATTAAAAAATAGTAAACTTTAACTTGACTTACACTCAGCAGTATAAGTCAAAGCTCATCAGCTCTAGAAGCAGACAGGATTGATTGCCATTTTGCCCCTGTTAACCACTCTTGTATAGTTAAGGAGCTTTGACATCAAGTATGTGCTGGTGAGATTTCACTCTCTTATGCTAAAACTCCTATAGTAGTGTCCTAAGTCATTTAAAAATGTGATATCTAGATACATTACAATTGGCCTACTCAAAAGAATTAATTTAATAGGAAGCAGTGTGTGCTTTATATTTATTAACAAACTCTAACAATCGTTGGATATAAACTAAAAAATTTACTTTTTATAAACAGGCTATGAGATAAAGGCATATTATTATCATCTTCATTATACCAAAAAGGAAACTAAGACTTAGTTTGAGTAATTTGATCAAGATTACATAGTTGTTAGGGTATAGGCCAGGGGTGGGGAAATTGTGGCGTGAGGCCACAGGTGGCCTTCTAGGACCTTGAGTACAGCCTTTTGACTGAATCCAAATTTTATAGAACAAATCCTTTTATTTTTATCAATACATTTTTGTCTGTCTTTTATATTTTTATTTTATTTTTAAAATGAACATATTTAAAATACCAAAGAATAAAATAAGTTTCAACAAAATAATCATCCCAGATTGACTGGCACAATTAGAACAATAGTAAGCCGTAAGGACTAAACCGATGGCTGCTATGGTCATGATTTAGTTCTAACTTTCCCCATTGGACTGGTGCCACTACCACATGAGGTTGGTTGGCGAGAGTTTGTGGGGGTTGAGTGCACCAGTCTATTATCAGCTTTTGACAACGGTGCACTGTGTTTTGGTTTGAAGTGGAATTTGTGCATAGTTACACAGCTCGACAGTATTTTTTAATTCTGCTTAACAGACCATCATGTCAAAGAAGACCAAGAGAACACCAAAGGAAGAAAACAGATTTGATAATGAGGGTTGGGAATTGCAATATTATCTTGTTTCTGCTAAAGATAAGATGATTTTCTTGCTTTGTGATGCTGCAATGTCAACATTAAAGAAATTCAATGCTCATTAGGATTATAACACTCATAAGGACCGCAGATATTTTAAATTAAAGGGAGAGGCACAAACAGTTGTATCGCAAAAATTAAAAGATGTAAAGCAAGAGCAAAGACAATTCTTTCAAGCACCAGTAAGACCTGGAAATAATGCCACTGAAGCAACTTATAAAGTAGCTTATATACTTGGGGAAAAACGGGAAGACATTCAGTGATATAAAAGTGTGAAAGAATGCATTTTCAAAGTTGTAGGATGCTTCGACCCCAATAACGTTTCAAAGTACAAACAACTGCCTCTTTCAAGTAGAACCATAACTGTTGGCAGCATGACTTAGTCTTCAATTTAACAGAACAACTTAAAGCAATACTTCAAAGGGAAAATATGTAATATTCAATTGCTTTGCATGAATCAGCTGATGCTGTTGACTTGTATGTTTTATACTTCATTTGGGTCATAACAAAAGATTTTCTTTGCTATAACGGGTTACTTGCTTTGGGCACTCTTGCAATCAGAACATAGGGAATACATATCTTCAACAATTTTCAAGATAAATGCTGTGAAGTTGGACCAAATTTGGTAACTTTACTGAGTGTTTGTACAGACAGTGCACCTTCGATGACAGGAAAACATGAAGGGTTTATTGCACAGATAAAGTATTAAAAGTTCCAGATGCTCTCATTTCTTTTCATTGTATCTTGCATCAACAAAATCTCTGGGCTAAAGCTACTATTTTAAGTGACACTTTGCAACAAGTTATAAGTATTATTAACTATATCCATGCAAATGCAACACAGCATCAGTTTCATAACATGCTGAAGTTGAAGGATGAGGTGCTCAGTGTGGATTTGCCCTATCATTCTAAAGTGCGTTATCTATCTCAAGGACAGATATTAGCCAAAATTTTCTCTCTGTGAGAACAGATAGTTAAATTTTATGAAGAACAGAATCAGCAATGTGAATTATTGAAAGAAGATTTCTATAGGAATACAGCGTTTCTGTGTGATATCATGTCAAATCAAAACAACTTGAATATTTCTTTGCAAGGTAAAACTAAGTCTATGTATGCTATGTGGCAAAAATCCAAGCATTTCAAAAACTGTCTTTTTTCAAAACACTTGTTCTTCAAAAGGAAATTTCAGGTGAACATTTACCCCAGTTAGCAAAGGTCATTGATGAGCACGATGATATATGTGAATTATTTGAAGAATATGCAGCTGTTACAGACCTATTAATTGGAGACTACAATGAAAGTTTCACTGACTTTGAGAATCATGACCTAGTTGATATTACCAAGGCACCCAAAGAACTATAGATGAAATCGATTGAGCTCTCAGCAGATGACATTTTAAAGTCATTGTTTGATGCTAAGAAAGATCCAGCTGAAGTATGGAAAAATGCAGTAGAATACCCACGCCTTCAGCAACATGCCCGAAAAAATGCTTTCTTGCTTTTCAACCACTTATTGCTGTGAATCTGCATTCTCTACCTACCCCAAATCAAGACTCCTTTAAGGTCACAAATGACTGATAAATCCAGAGGATCAGCTGAAATTGCGGACCTGCATGCCGCAACCAAACATTTGAAATGCTTTCCAACAAAAACAGACACAACAAAGTCATTAAAAGTTTAGATAACTTTAAAATTAACAAATAGTTTTCATTTTTTGAAATTATTAAGTACATAATAGTTAGACTTTTACAAAACAGTGTATATTTTTAACTATATCTAATTGAAGTTTTTTGAATGCAGCCTTATTTGATTTTAGCTAAATTATCGTGGCCTTCCAACATGAAAAGGCTCCTCATCCCTAATAGGCCAAGGATTAATTAGATACAAATCAGAGCACTCTCCTGGGGAGTGTACTGCCTCTACTTAACTTCTGAAAAAGAAGAGGGGATTCATATAGCACAATTCTCCAAAAGCTTAAATTTCCTTTCCTAATATATTTTCATAAAATATTATTTTCGTAAGAAAAAATATAAATCAATATTGCTGATGAAAATAGAGAAAGATGAAAGTAAAATTCAAGTGAGAGTCGGATCTCAACAGAGGAGGTCCAGTGGGGTGGGGATTGCAATGAAATACTGCCTCGTTAAGTAGAATCAAAACAATCAAATACTGCAGTAACAAGTGACATTCAAGTAGGAATTAAATGGATGACTGTAGTATCCAGATAGCCTTACATAGCACTTTTTTTTAAGAGAAGTTTTTTCAGAGTAATTTGCTCACATTAAAGGACATAAAGTAAAATGCATTTAGTTTTTGGCTTCTGATTACTTCTTATATGTAGGTCCTGTTCATATGCCTGTTCTCTGCACCTCATGGAAGTTTTGGCCTTTGAATTCTAGTTTAGAAGCACTCTGGGTTTACTGACCTAGAGAAAGACTGTCTTTTCTGTAGCTGTGGAGAGTTAAATTGACTAGTACCTGGGAGTGAGCCCCAGGCTAATGCCCATCCCCTACCCCTTGCCAGAGCTTCCTTTTGAGAAGCAGTTGAGGTGGGAGAAGTGGACAGGGTTTGGGACAAGGCAGAGGAGAGATGCTTGCTTTTAATCCCAAATTAGAACTCTGATGTGATTTCTTAGTTGCAAATACCAATGGGAAAATAATCCATTCTTGCATTGGAGACTATGTGGATACCCTCTGCATCATGTCCAGCCCACTCATTATTACGTACCTTTGTGATCTTTCCACTTTGTGCAGATTGGCTGTATTGGCACTTCAACCAGAAATTGATTTTAACAATGAGCTATACCATCCATGTTTTCTTGCTGTAAATAGCACATAGTCTATTGTAGCTTTAAGCAATTGCTTTAAATAGTACTGCAGAGTATCATAAAATCTTTGCTTCAAAACTTTTTATTTTCTTTGAAAGTGTGAGGTTAGAGAATCATAATTGTTCTTACATCTTGGTACTATCTAATAAGTGGTAGGATAATGGGACATACAGTCATTAATTAGTGATGAGCAGTGACTGGCACCAGCAACATTAGATTTTAAGCAAATCCTGAAAAGGGAAGAGAAAGTATTAAGAGTATAACCATAAGGAGAATTACCTTTCAGATTTCTTTCATTCCTTTACTGCTTTGTTTAGTGAACAAGTAAATGTGGTAAGGTTCCCAGCAGTGAAAAGCTAGCACTGAAAATTCCTGCAGGATAGCACTTGAAAATCCGTGATCTATAGAAAATTATAATTCATGTATGTGTGGAAAAAAGAAACCCAAATGTATTCGGAGAATCATTCTTCTAGCCACATAAGAACATTTTTAGCCATTACTTTTGAGTGATTTATGAGCACTCCCTTGTGGCTGTTGATTAGAACCACCTGAAATAGCAAAAGAAAAGTGACAGGAAACTTAATTGCCTGGCTTACTGTAACCTGCCCACAGTTAAAGTGTGTCTACCTGGTAAATGCGATATTGTAAAGCATTACCAAACAGATTTGCTTCTCTTCTATTGAAAATAAGTGAAATTGTTTTTAACTTTAAATATGGACCAGTATCTACAAAAATAAGTTGTTAAAACCCAAGGTTTAGGAAATAGCTAGGAATTACAAGTTTCTTAATTACTGTAATAAGACATTTTCAAGAAGTTAAACTATCATCAATATCGGGGTGGGGGGAAGTGTTGAAATTACTTTCGTATTTTTCCTAAAATAGCTTAGTAAGGTTGTGCAAAGTCTTACATTCCACAGTATTAGGGGATCTTGAATCTTCTGAACTCTGTGACTTGATTCACCTCCCCCGCCACCCTCTCTACCCCCAGTAATACCCTTCTGGAATGAATTTCATCAAACCTGTTATGTAAATCTGGGGTGAAAGAGTTTCTTGGGAGCCAAAATTGCAGTTCTCTAGATTTGTTTTTTAACCTTCACAAGGTTTGTTACCACAGTTGCACCCTAATTCACATTTTAGATAAGGGTTGTCTGCCCTTTTGTGTGTCATTTTTTTTCATTATGCAGTAGCAAGAGTCACTCTTTAAATCCTACCAAAAATTTAACACTTTCTTTACTTCACACTTGGATTACTTCAGAATTGAAGCATTTCATCTATGTGCTTCACCAGTGTTGTAGGGAGGAAAGCCATGCAGTCCCAGAGGGATATACAAAGATGAGGGTCAGAAACAACGAAAATCAGGTTGTGAATCCACTCAGTGCCCTCTGAGTGCTGGCATTTCCATTTTGATCTCTTGAATTTAAATTCACATTACTGTGAACAGCAGCCATTGACTGCCCACAAAAGCAGCATCATAGTTCAGATGTAACATCATGCATATGTTACATTTGTTTATGGAAAAATTTAGGTTCATGGTTATCTACTACTATTGGTCCTCTCCTCTGGAGAAGTACCGTCCTGTTACATTAATTTGGATTCCAATTTTTAGCTTTGAATAACTACATTTTAAATCATTTGGGGGCAACTATGAGACTGCTTAGGACAGTTATGAAATAGAGTAGACATTCAATTAATTCTTTGAAGAAGCTATCATTTATCGAGAGCCTGCCATATGCCAAATTTATGCTAGTGATTTAAAAATATATATATTTATTTTGCCTTTAATATTTATAAAAACCTTAAGACGTATAGGGATGAAGACAGTGTTATCAGTTTTGGAGCTGAGAGTCAAAAGAAGCTGAGTCTGTCTAACTTTAACACTCAAGTTCTTAGTATATTCCAGATGATTTTGAGATGTTCAGCTTCATCGCTTATATGAAATTGACTTGAATCTCTATATTGCGAAGACCTTGGTGTAGTATTTGACATGTAAGACACACTCAGTGAATCATTTCTATTTTTACCTCTGTCACCCTATTGGATATTTTTCTCCCCTGTCCTCATTTTTTCTGTTTAGTACCTTTGCCCCTTCTTATTCTTTTATTCCTTCAGTTTCACGTTAAGAGAATTGGGGAGAGGGGAGGCAGAGGGGAGAAAGAGGGAAGAAATGGAACAAATATGAAAACAAGGATAAATAAACCAAGGAATATGGAAGAAATGGAGGTAGGAAATAATACTTGTCTCTGGCTTTTGCTTTATTTCCAGGTCGTATTTATATAACAGCCACAGAAGGGTTTTAGCAGAGATTTAAACCATTAGATATCAGTGCGAATGTCAAGGTCTTAGCGTATGAGATCAGCCCCTCAGTGTAATCAAGTTTCATCTTTTAATTTTCCTAAAATTGTTGAATGAATACATTTATATATTCCTTCATAATCCTTTCTTTCCCAATTAAAAAGTTTCACTCATATTGATTATTTCTACCATTGTGAGAAGGGATTTTCTGCCACAGAATCCTTTGAGTGTTCTGATGACATCAGATGTAATAGGTCTAAAGTAAAATTCATTGTCTTGATTCCTTCTCTACCAAGCCTACCCTCTACCTCATTTAGCCCAGTTCTGAATGTGGTACCAAAATTCCAGTGTCTGAGGCAGAAACCTCAATGTCCCCTTTGATTCCTCTCCCTCTTTCTAGTCGATCTGTCTCTGGAGTCCCCTGCTACCCGTCTGTCAACGCAGCAGGCAGCTGGTCTCATCCCTTATCAGTTCAGACTTGAGTTCCTCTCCCAGCCATTTAGCTGGCCAATGTTGTCACCGTCTCTTCAGTCTCAAAACTATCTCACCTATTACTGGCTTCTAAGAAAAAGTTTTTACATCCTTCCTCTGTTCAGAAGCCAGCAGCGATCCATATCCAGGCTTCTTTGACTACATTTTGGGTGTAATCCAGCCTTCCCTTACTTATTTCAGTTGAGATTCCCACTAGTAATGATGTTGTATACTCCCTTTTCCAGTTAGATAATGTTCTTATTAGATAATAATAACAACATATAGTATTTTTATGGAGCCTGCTATGTGCCAGACACTGTTCCACATGCCTCACATTTATTTCACTACTCCCAGTTTAGAAAAGCTCACTGAAGGCCTGTGACTTGGTCGGTGCACTCACAATCATGATCGACTCTTAATGAATGCTTAATAAATACTTTCTTTTTCTGTACTGCTCTCCCTCTTCCCACATGCCATACTTAGTTCTGCTTTCTTGCCTTTATTCACAGTGTTCCCTGTTGCTAGAATATTCTTTTTCTATGGCGTATCCAATTAATATCAACCATCCAAACACTTCCTTGACTAATTCTCATGGGTCCGTCTTGTGGTCAAAATCCTAATTTATTTATAAGAGTTTCTGCATAGTCTATCATGTAGGTAGTCTCAATGTAATCAAGTTTCATCTTTCAGTTTTCCTAAAATTATTGAATGAATACATTTACATATTTTTCTCTTCTCAAATAGACTTTAACTTTCTGGAAGGTTTAGCCCATACCTTAAGTTTTTTTCCTTTCCCTCAGATCTCAGCACTGTGATGGGCATATATGTTAATATATATATATAAAAATACCTGGTGATTGGATATGAAAGAGGCAAGGCCATGTACAAGACTTTCATGGGAAAATACCTTCTCATAGTTGCACATAAATATACCACAACCAAAAAAGCAATACAATGGATTCAGGTATAGAAGTGTATAAAGCAGATAAATATAGAAAGAGATTTATAATCACATTATTTGGAAATATTGGAAACTATAATTTTTGAGCACTTATTGTATGCAGGGCACTGGGCTAAGTGTTTTACATTCATTATCTCTTAAGTCCTTAGAACTAAGTTATTAGGTAGATGATCAGCTGATACTCAGAATGGTTAAATAACAGCTCGTAAGCCATAGAACCTGGCTTAAGCCCAGGTATTCTCAATTTTAAATGCATGTACTATAATTAAGCACTGTACTGCACATCACCTTGTTCAGTCTCATTATTGCTAGGGTTTTCACCACCTGAGAAATATCCCAGTTTAAGTTCACTAACTTTATATTAGCTCATGCTTGTGAAGGACTTATTGCAGTTTCCAACAGAAAGTAAACATTCAGTAAATGGTAGCCTTTAATGTTGCTATTACTCCAGTTTACACTAAAGTGCTAGTGATACTATCTTTCCTCTTATGCAAACTTAGCTTTAAATGTTGAATCAGCTATTTAGCACCTTTGTAAAATCTGAATATTAGGGATGTCTACACACACACATATTTGGGGTTTCATGGGGGCAAAGAGGTTTTAGAGAGTGAGAATTACAAGTGAGCTACTTTAAACTATTATCAGTCATCCCTGTCCAGCAGAACGCCTGCACAGTGAATCTGGAGGCATGCCTGTCTGAACTCACAAATGGGAATTAGGTGATGGATGTCAGAGATATCTGCAGTTGGCCCTCAATGTTTTTGAAACGATTTTGAGTATTGATCTATTTTGTATGTTTTTCCAGCACAGGATTTCAGGTCCTCCTTTCAAGATCTGTCATCTCATTTTTCTGCAGATGGGGACTGACAGGATCATAGAAGGTGGCGTCAACACTCAAGTTCTTATTTTTGTGTATAGTCTGTGCACCTCAGTTATGGAATTTAAGAAATAAAACTTGCAGTTTAATGAAAATAAGTGAAAGTGAAACCCTTTTATTGAAATGTTTATATTTTGGTATAATTTCAAACTTAGAAGTTATATGAGAGTAGTACAAGGAACTCCTATATACCCTTTAACCTATCTTAAAATTGGGTAATATATGTTAAAAATAGGCTTTTTTTCTTTATCTTAGTATTTGCTAATTATATGTAATAGATCATGTTCAGTTATCATAATGTTAGAACAAATTATAAATTTTGTTGACTGGGCCTCCTTTTTATTTTAATGCTTTCTGAAAGTTGTTTTTAATCAAGATTCCCTTTCAGCATAATGTTATCCACAGAAATTTCCATCTCATTGCATCCAGTCCCTGGTGTTTGCACCTTGCACTCATGATATTCTTACAGATCAATATGAAAAGATTTATTCATTTTAAAGTTTAAGTAAATCCCAATTTGGAGTTTGGCGATAAAAAGGTTTTCATTAAGGTGAAATCAGATAGTATTTTAATCAGGTTAGAAATATTATGAGAACATTCAGGCAAATCCCAAGGGTGAAGAATCTAATTAAATAGGGAAAAGAATGAGCCTTATTTTATTTTGCAGCTGTAGAATTCCAACATTTTAGTGTCAAAATGGAAGATCTGTTTTTCTGGTTTAATTTTAAAATGATGCTTGAATTGGCTGCATGAAACCAGTGTAACTAAAGGTATTTGTAAATTTAATGCCCAATATGCTGTTTCTTAGTTAAATCTTAGCAGAGGAAATTTAAGTATTCAAACTAAGATTTCACCAAAATAAGTACTTGTTTTCATATTATTCACACTGTTGTTAGCATCAAGGGAAATAATGTGAGAAAACATCTTAATTACAGAGGAGAAAAATATTACACGACATGTAAGGTATTTTTATAGAAGCAAACAAGACAACAAAAACAGTCTATATTCAATATTTTTTCAATATTGTTGGCATGAAATTATACAGAATTTAATATATGTGCATTTTATTTTCAGATTCAAAATGCTAATGATGTATTAATTGCGCCACTTGAGAAATTTCGAAAAGAGCAGATAGGTGCAGCAAAAGTAAGTGTTACATTTTATTCTTCAGATATTCTCCTGATAATTAAAGATGACATAATTTCAGATGTTAATGTTTTTGAAATTAGAATGACCTTTAAAAAATTGTGTATGTCACTTTAAGCTTTTTGCACAGAGCCTATTACAAAGACTGGAATTCTTTTTAACATTTAAAGATATTATTCTTCTATTGAGAAATACCATGTTATAATTGAGTTCCTCCCATTCTAGCAATTGCAGGAACTTACCTATTTTGAAAAGAGGATGCCATTACAGTAAAATTATGAGAAGCTTTGTTCCTAACTCCTAAATAAAATAAAAATTAGGCACATGGTATACTGAAAATTCAGACAGTAATTATATAAAAAATTTTATTGTGTTTTTTCATTAATAAAAATGTTTGTTGAAAAACTTTAGAAATGTTTGTCGCAAAGCCTTTGTATTAATTTTTAATTGATTATGGACCAATTACAACTTCCCTGAGCCTGGATCATCTGAAATTTGCTTGCATCCTTTTTCTTAGATCCATATTTTAACTATGGAAGCTCATAAAATTTAGGGTTTCCAAAACAGAACTTATCATCTCCCATCCTTCCCCTGTCCTTTCTCTCTTTGGGTTTTCCACGTAGTCAACGACACACCCCTTCTCCATTCGAGCAGTGCTGTCCAGTCCACTGCAGATTTATTTCTGCTCCTTTCCTCCTTACCTTTTGTCTGAAATGTTTGAAATAGCCTGCTAGTTGGTCTCCACACCTTCATTCTAATCTGTCAAGAAATTTTTGCCATCTTCGATTATATCATTCTTCCAATGATAAAACCTTTAATGATTCTCCTTGACAGTTTAATCCTGATAATGAAAACTTTCCACAGCTTGGCCGTTTGCTACATGTCAGTATTTACCACCACTAGGCACAGTTCACCCATCTCTGTATATACCTGCCTTTATCTATGTCTTTGCCTAGACTTTTCCCTCTGCCTGGACTATTTCTTACCATTTGCTTTTCGAAGTCTCGTCAGCTCTCCATGGTTACTTCATATCCCAGCATGAGAAAGAAGCCTTCCCTCCTGTATCCATTCTCCTTCCAGAACTGTTTTTTTTTTTCCTTCTCATAAGATTGAGTAGTCCATGTACTTACTTCCGGTAATAAGTTATCATAGTCTGCCTTGAATTAGAGTTTTATGTGCATTTCTCCTCCAATTGTGAGCAATTATCAGTGAAGGACTAAATCAGAACCATTTTGCATTAGTTAATTCAGCAAATATTTATCAATCTCATGGTTGGCCCACATGTGGCAAGCATGGTGTTTGATAAGATTAAGGGATACAGCTGTAAACAAGACAGACATGATCACTGCACTTATGTCCCGATTATCTTTTGTGGAAAAAAAGACATCGAAATAATTAGAAATGTGCAGGACACTTTGCAAGGGTATAATTAATGGACTTGACTTCGTCCAGAGAATCAGGAAAGGCATCTGCAGGAAATATTGGTTAAATAGAGACCTAAAAGATGCAAAAGAAATAGCTAGGAATGGGTATTCAGTGGCAGGGAGGAAAAAGTCTTTCAAATATTCAAGAAGAGGGACCAGAATGGCTATGAATAAAAGGCCTTGAAGGCGGTGGAAAGAGACTGACATTTTAGTGGAGTACAGAGGACCCTGGAGGCAGAGGCCACGTGCACAGCTTTGTAAACAGTTCGCAGTATTTTACTCCTTACCCTAGGGGCACTGATGGGCAACAGAAAAGTTGTAAGCAAGAGAGTGCTATCATATTTGTATTTTTAAATGTCACTCTAGCTGCATGTCACGCCCAGATTGGAGGAGATGTGACTGCCTGTGGCAAAACAGTTTGAGGGCTATTGATAGTGGCCTTAGACTGGGAAGTTGGCAGTGGCTGTGGAGACAAGGAGATGTATGAGAGCTATGTCCTACCGGGAACAGTGGGAAATGGGTTACATGTTGGAAAGTGAGGAACAAGAGGTTCCAGTTTGCATACGTGGGTGGTTGTTGGACCACTTACTGAGAGAGGTAACATTTATGTTTGGCAGTGATGGTGAGTTGAGCTTTTAATCATAGTGAATGAATTTGAGGTTCCTCTGAGACATCTAAGTGGAGATGTTGAGTTGACAGGTGTATGTTGAGGTATGAATTAGAAATACACATTTGGGAATTGTGTCCTAGGCATTAATTAAAATCATGGGGAGCAGATTAGATCCCTCTGAGAAAGAATAGAGTGAGAAATCAAGAGGACCCAGGACCTTTACAAGCTGAAAACACTCAACATTTCATGTTTGGGGAAAGAAAGACAGGAAAGGAGGCTGAGAAGAACGGGACAAAAGAAGGAAGAAATGACATGAACATGGTGTCCAGCACAAGGAAAGAGAATCTTTTAAAAAATAGTAATAGCTGATCTTCATTGAGAGCTGTGTGGCAGGGGTTCACACTGAACATCTGTGACCTAATTAAATGGTCACAAGCAACCTGCGAGGTGGGTACTGCGGTTGCACCTGCCTACAAATGAAGCAAATGTTGAGGGGACCCACACAGAGCTAGGAAGTCAATGTGTGGACCTGAAATCAAGCCATTTTATTAATATTTCAAAGCTTCAACTTATAATATTTCACTTCATTAATGATATTTTTATAAAACTGAGGGCTTTGTGAAAAATTCTTTCCCTAGTACAGGGTATTCCACGTTTTCTGGCCCACCTGAAAGACTAAGTTTCATTTGTGTGTGGATTATTCTTACCTGAAGGCTTAGGTTAGCCGTAGTTGCAGTGGTATGAGTAGTAATAACCATCTTATTTCGTTTTGTAAACATATCAATTGCTAGACAAATCAACTGAGAACACCCAGCAGTGCACTATGGCTTTGCCTACTCACTGGGAGGTTAAACTTGTGATTAAATGACGCCAGAGTCTTGAACATAAATATTAGTTCACTTGGTTTTTCAGAAGTGGTGATGCTGTGTATTTTATCTGTCAATGCTCTTGCTAGTAAATTGTTTGTAAGCTGCTAAGTAATCCTCGCTTAGTAAAGTGAACAGTGAATTAAAACCAGGCATGCTCTTCTGAAATACATGTAGAGGTCAATTTTCTTTTCTTTCGCTATCGTAGCATAAACATACTTGAAGGTATGTTTATTTTTTCTATTGCTTTACTCCTTGTTTACTTAAGTATTTTCTTAATTGGTACATAAAGTTAATTCTAGGGACACTGCCGCTTTTTACATCCTTACAAGGGAGATTTCCCACAAGTGTGTTTGGGCTGATTAGCCAGCTGGAAGGTAGGGATATCAGTTAAGCATAGAATCTTCCACTGCAGTCAGCGACCTCTTTAGCTGGGTCCACACGGAAAGAAGCAGAGTGGAAAACGCTGAGTCAAAGTGCCTCTTGCCTCACAACCAGATGATACTATTTAGCTGAAGTGGATAAGATCCATGGACCACAAACATTTCCTTTGTAGTGTGTTCTATGGAGCTTTGAGACACCTGATACTTTGCTGTGGAAAGTGAGGCCCTCAGTGAGTTACAGTTGTGGGAAAGAAGCACCGTGCATCTGTGAGCGACATTAGGAAAGATTAATGATGAGGTTGTTGAACTGAAGGACAGAAGGAGATGAGCCCTGCTTTTTTGAATAGCTGCAGATTAAAAGAATTATCTGTAAACAGTTGTCAAGAATGTATTTGTTTAAAGGTTCTTAGTCTGATGGTATAAACAGAGTGGAATTGTATTGCAGGCCAGGCATGTTACATGTGCCAGAGGGTTGGATTGAATGTTTGGTGTCTATAGTTCATCTCCTGATACAGTGCCAATTTAAATTGTAGAAACTGGGTGGAAAGTACGTATTCAGAACAAGTGATGTCAACTAGAATTTCTACTATATGACTATACCTAGATTAGTATTAATATATAGTGAGATGAATCATAACGTTTTTGGGGATGCTTTTTGATTAAATTGACAAGCCTATTTCTGTGACTGGATTAGAAATCTCCTCATTCCCAGAGAGAATTAATTGTAAATCATGTCAGTACTTTCCATACCTATTGCTGCATAGACTGGTGGACCCTGAAATACAGGTAGAGCTTCCTAATCAAACACAAGACATTATGGGAAAATGTGTGTGTGTACAGACATTTATGCATATCTGAGTATCACATATGTTAAGAGATGGAACTAACGTTTAGAAGCCCAAGGGCTCATTTTTCACATGTAGAAACAAACTGAGAAGTGAGTTGGTGGCACAGTGAAGACCCAGAACTCAATTCCTCAGACTGACAGTTTTCGACTCCTCCATGCTACTGTTTAGAATACTCTTCTGTGACATATTCCATTTTCATTGCCTTTAGCAAATACATGATTTAGTGTGAAATATATCTTAATTATAAAGGGTTTCAAAAATGCCCACAGTTGCCCACTTTGAATCAAGCCTAGTTAACATGTTTTTCTTGATTTCGAAATTGCCCTTGGTGCCCGCAGTTCTAGCACATAGTAGGCACTAACACTGATTTGTTTCTTTAGAGATGGGACTTGACAAATACTGCCCATAAAATTAAAAGATACATTTTATTTCTATGAGAAATGGTTTTCAAGACACTGGTTTTCATTTTTAATAAGAGTTTAATAGAAATCATATGAATATCCTTCTGTGGTTTTAAAATAGAAATAAACAATATAATGTAAGGCATTTTAAAGTAGAACTTGATTTTCTTTACATCGATTTCATGTTGAAGACTGTAATGGAAACGGATAATTCTGGTGTCTTTGTTTTGTCCATAGTATGGTTTGGTTCTGTCTCTGAATATTTGTTTATTATTTTAGAACACGCCTTACACATTTAATTATTTTAGCATGTGGTATCCAAAATAATATCTATGGAGAATTGTCACAGTTAATTCCTATTACAGTCTTAGATTTCCTTCATGTGAAAATTGACTACAGTTGAATTTGCTTTCTCAATATACAAATGTCTTAGATCAGTGGTCCCCAACCTTTTTGGCACCAGGGACTGGTTTCATGGAAGACAGTTTTTCCATGGGGAGTGGGGGGTGTTGCGGAGCTTAGGTGGTGATGTGAGCTATGGGGAGAGGCTATAAATACAGATGAACCTTTGGTCCCTTGGCTGCCACTCGCTTCCTGCTGTGCGCCCGGTTTCTAAGTTTCATGGAAGACAATTTTTCCACAGGACGGGGGTGAGCGTGGGGGTGGATTGGGGAGTGGTGATGTGTGGCCTGGTTCCTAACAGGCCATGGACCGGTACCAGGCTGCAGCCAAGGGCTTGGGGACCACAGCCTTAGAGAATCCGGAAGGATTACAAACGCTTTACTTGAATTCAGCAAAATTGCAAGACACAAAATCAACATACAAAAATCAGTAGCTTTTCTATACAGTACTAATAACTCACTTTCTGAAAGGAAATTAAGAACATAATCCCAATTACAATAGCAACAAAAAAAATCAAATACTTAGGTGTAAATTTAACCAAGGAAATGAAAGACCCATATACAGGCATACTTTGGAGATTTTGTGGGTTCAGTTCCAGACCACTGCAATAAAGGGAGTATCACAATAAAGCATGTCACACAAACTTTTTGGTTTCCAAGTGAATATAAAAGTGTGTTCACGCTATACTGTGGTCTGTTAAGTGTACAATAGCATTATGTTTAAAAAACATGTACATACCTTCATTTAAAAATACTTCATTGCAAAAAAGTGCTAATAATCATCTGGTCAGCGAGTTATAAACTTTTTGCTGATGGAGGGTCTTGCTTTGATGTTGATGTCTGCTGGCTCATCGGGGTAGTGGTTCTTGAAGGCTGGGGTGGCTGTGGCAATTTCTTAAAATAAGACAACAATAAAGTTTGCCACATTGATGAACTCTTCCTTTCACAAAAGATCTCTCTATAGCATGCAATACTGTTTGATAGCATTTTACCCATAGTAGAACCTCTTTCAAAATTGAAGTCATTCTTCTCAAACCCTGCCACTGCTTTCTCAACTAAGTTTATGGAATATCCTAAATCTTTGGTTGTTATATCAACAATCTTCACAACGTCTTCACCAATAGTAGATTCCTTCTCAAGAAACCACTTTCTGTTTTCATCTTTAACTCCTCATCCATTCAAGTTTCATCATGAGATTGCAACAATTCCGCCATCTTTAGGCTCCACTTCTAATTCTAGTTCTCTTGTTATTTCCAACACATCTGCAGTTATTTTCTCCACTAAAGTCTTCAACCCCTGTAAGTCATCCATGAGGGTTGGAATCAGCTTCTTCCAAACTCCTATTAATGTTTATATTTGACCTCTTCCCATGAATCGTGAATGTTCTTAATGGCATCTAGGATGGTAAATTCTTTCGGGAAGGTTTTCAGTTTACTTTGCCTGGATTCATCAGAGGAATCATTATCTATGGCAGCTAAAGCCTTATGAAACATATTTCCTGAATCATAAGGTTTGAAACTCAGAACTGCTCCTTGATCTGCGGTCTGCAGAATGGATATTATGTTAGTAGGCATGAAAACATTAATCTTACACATCTCCATCAGTACTTTTGGGTGACCAGGTGCATTGTCAATGAGTGGTGATATTTTGAAAGAATTTTTTTTTTCTTTTATAAAAGAGACAAGTCTCACTCTTTTGCCCCGGCTGGAGTGCAGTGGTGCGATCATAGCTCACTGCATCCTCCAACTCCTGGGCTCAAGCAATCTTTCCACTTCAACCTCCCTTGAGTAGCTGGGACTATAGACATGTGCCACCACACCTCACTAAGAAATCTTTTCCCCTAAGCAGTAAGTTTCAACAATGGGCTTAAAATATTCAGTAAGTCCATCCTGTAAATAGATGTGCTGTCATCCAGAATTTGTGGTTCCATGTATACAGCACAAACAGAGTAGATTTAGCATAATTCTTAAAAGCCTTGGGATTTTTGGAATGGTAAGTGAGCATTGGCTTCAACTTAAAGTCACCAGCTGTGTTAGACCCTAATAAGAGAGTTAGCCTGTCCATTTTAAAGCTTTAAAGCCAGACATTGGCTTCTCTCCAGTTGTGCAAGTCCTAGATGGCATCTTCTTCCAATAGAAGGCTGTTTTGTCTACATTGAAAATCTGTTGTTTAATGTAGTGACCTTCATCAATGATTTTAGCTAGATTTTTCTAGATAAGTTGGTGCAGTTTCTACATTAGCACTTGTGGCTTTACCTTGCACTTTCATGTTATGGAGAGAACTTCTTTCCTTAAACCTCATGAACCAATCTCTGCTAGGTTCCAACTGTTCTTATGCAGCTTCCTCATCTATCTCAGCCTTCACAGAGTTGAAGGGTATTAGGGCTTTACTGTGGATCAGGTTTTGGCTTAAGGGAATGTTGTGGTCTTCTGTCCAGACCACTCAAACTTTCTCTGCATCAGCAATAGTCTGTTTTTCATTTTTTTTTTCTCTTTTAAAATTTTTCTGGCTACAGGTTTGTTCAACATTACATAATCCCCTCCATTTTTACTGAGGTGGCTGACCACGTTCACAACTAAATCTACCTCTAAACCAGATTTCGGTCACTGACACAGCTCCAGCCTCCACTTTCTCGTGGACAGTGGGGCGGGCCACAGCACTCCCTCAGCAGGTGTCTCTGTGCTTCCCCTTTTCTAAGTCTTGCGGTCAAGTTGCTCGCCCTCTTGACCTTCGGGCTGAGGTTTGCCAGTGTGTGGACGGCTGTGGTGCGGGGTGGCAGGCATGATCTCAGGAGGCTGGTGGAGGTAATCATGGAGATATTGGATACCTTCGTTGGCAAGGTACCAGTAGAAATGTCTCCAGGCAAACCATTCCCTCAGGAAACATAAGAGACTGCATGGCCTTCACCATGTGAAGGTTGGGCACATTCATGTTGACCAGCTCTGGGTTCTTGGGCATCTGAACGTCCTTTTTGTGCCCCATCACTCCTTCCTTAAAAAGGAGTTCATCTGGGTATGGTGGCTTTTGCCTGTTGTCCCAGCTACTCTGGAGGCTGAGGCGGGAGGATCGCTTGAGCCCAGGAGTTTGAGGCTGCAGTGAGCTATGATCACACCACTGCACTCCAGCGTGGGCAACAGAGTAAAACCCCATCTCTTTAAAAAAAAAAAAAAAAAAGGTTCATAAATGGCAATCCGGTTCTTCTTGGGTATCAGCGTCGTTGCGGCTACAGGGGCTGGAAAGCAAGGTTGTTTTGCTTTCTCACCATTTCATGTGTTCACTGGAGTAGCAATTTTCATTTCCTTCAGGAACTTTTTTGCCTTCACAGCTTGGCTAACTATTTGGCACAATTGGCCTATCTTGGCTTTTGATATTCTACCTCAGTAAGCTTACTCATTTCTAGCTTTCGATATAAAGTGAGTGAAGTGTGACTCTTTCACTTGAACACTTAGAGGCCATTATAGGGTTACTAATTGGGTTAAGTTCAATGCTGTCGTGTCTGTGACAATAGGGAGGCCCAAGGAGAGGGAGCGAGATGGGTAACTGTCAGATGGTAAAATAGAACACGTGCAGCATTTATCAATTAAGTTCTTTGTCTTACATGGGCGCGGTGTGTGGTACCCCCAAAATAATTACAGTAGTAACATCAAAGGCCACTGATCACAGATCACCATAACAGATACAATAATATTGAAAAAGTTTGAAACATTATGAGAATTACCAAAATGTGACACAGAGATCTCAAGTCAGCGTATGTTGGGAAAATGGTGCAGATAGTCTTTTCTGACACAGGGTTGTCACAAACTTTCAATTTGTAGAAAACGCAACATCTGGGAGTACAATAAAGTGAAGTATGATAAAACGAGGTATGCCCGTACTTGTGATTTCTTTTATTGTAACTGCTTTCAGTGGGTCCTATTATGTACCTAGAATTGCAGAATTATTGATTTTTGATATTTGACTATCTTTTTTTCACAATAATAATAGTTACCCTTTATAATAGTTAGCAAAATACTGCCCTAAGCACTTTATTTGTAAGCTCATTTAATCGTCACATCCTGTATATTAGATAAGAAAACTGTGAAACTTATTTTATAGATAAGGAAGCTGAAGTGCAGAGAAGTTAAGCAAATGGACTGAGGTAATCTAACTAGTAAGGAGGAGTCAGATTTTAAACAAGTGAGATAAAGCATATGGAGTTGTTTAACAGCACCAGCATATTCAGTATGCCAAAAATATTAATTTCTTTTCTTTATTCTTAAGGAAAATTGGCCAGTGAGCTCATTTGACAAGCAAGATAATGTCTTATAGTATTTAACTGCAAGTTCTATATTGTTATTAAACCTTGAAACCAAAATCTGGCACTAAACCAGTGTGAATTTGGCCAAGCTAGTTATCTTTTCTAAGGCTTAGTTTCCCCATCTGAAAAATTGAGAAAATAATATAAATGTCATCATAGGATTGATATAATAGCTTAATTCAGACATTTTTTTGTAATTTGCTTCGCATAGTTTCTTCCACATAGTAAGTACTATAAAGTTCATTGCTTTTGTTTAATAAGTACTAATAATTATTACTAGTATAGACTTTCTGTCAGTATAACCGAAGTCTCTCTGTAAAAATGATAATGACTTCATGCATACAGGCTTATTTGCCTTACTTTATTTTATGGGCAGAGACAAATCTGTGTTGATTATTGGGTATTGATAGAGTGTGGTTCACAGGGACACATTACTTGTAATTAATAGCACTATATAATTTATGTAGCACTATTACATACAGGAGTCTTATTAATACAAAGTAGAAAGTATCATCATTTTTCAGGTAACTGACCTGAGACCCAGAAAGATGAAGTGGTATTGCCAACAACCCAGAGGTGAATGTGTGGTCTAGGTGGGACTCGAATCCAACTCTTCTGGTGCCTACGTCAGTAATCTTGACATACCATACCTGCCCCCCTTCATGGGAATGTACCCCCCCCCCCTTTTTGTAGTTCATGGTGTGTTTTCTCCATCTTAAGAACATTCTTGTGAGGTATCAGCCCTGACTGACCCCACTGCCAAAACAAACCAGATGACATCCCCTGGAGATAATGAGTCAGTAGCTGTCTCTGCATTTGACAGGTGTCAATTCAGTGTCTCTGCATGCTAAGGTATTGTGTTTTTATGCCAGTCATCAAAAAAGCTGAGCCTCCCATAGAGTTAGAATTCTGGATAGGAAACATAACCCAGAAGCCATTCTGCTGAACAGTTTTCAATTCAAATTTTATATATATCATTTTATGTATATTACATTACCATATGTTAAATGTCTGTATAGACATCCATATATAGATTATTATATCTTTATTAAGTGGCTGCTGTGTGCTTAGATAGGAAAATAAGCTCTTATGACTTGATTATATTTAAACTGTAGATAAAATTATCACTGTTTTTTCCTTCTAATGACTCCCTATGTTGATGCCTAAAGACAAATACTTAAAAAAAATTTAAGCTTCCCCACAAATCTAATCATGTTTTTATGAAAGATCCTTATGCTACATTTTTAAGTCACATATGTAATTTTTTTTAATAATGCCATTTACAAGTGCCATACATAAATAATAATTGATTATGCAACACAGTGGAGCCTCACTAATGTTATTGTTGAAATCTATACTGAGAAACCTTGAGAGTGAAATCTTGCTCTACGATAAGATTATTTTCATTCTTCTGTGGTGAGCCCTCTTGAGTGAGAAATCAAGCCTTGTTTTCGTGTCATGAAACCTTCTCTGTGGCAAATCCAATTACTCACACTACATCTGGTGGAGGGGGAAACCCCAAGTAATGAGCGAACATTTTCTAGGTCTCTTTATTTCAACAGGGACAGCAGTGAGGAGGTAAGAAGCTCCACTTGGAACATCTCCACAGAACAAATTTTGTCTTTGAATTTTGTATCTTCTCTGTATAACAAGGTGGTTTTCTTGGTTTAAAAGTTGATGTTTTTATTTGCAGATACATTCTTTCCTCTACCACCATTTCCTGGCTGCTCTGCTACAGAAAAATTTGCTATAGGAGAATTTATTCTAAATATATTTCATGATACCTAGTTTGGCACTGAGCTGTACACGTTACTGTTTTTACTTACAGCATCTTTGTTCAGGGTCACCGCCTTTCCAATAGTCCTTGAAGTGGTTTGGAAGCTATATGTTATTTCTTCTTTTCAAATTTGAATGGCTAGAAATATTCTAAAATACTTAGGAGACTTCACATTGACTTCTGTGGAAAACTCAAATGAGAACCCAATAAAATTGGAAACATTCTATTTCACACTTACATTTTAGAGTTCAAAGTAAATCACAGATACAAACAGGAGTACTTTTCAAGCATCAGGAATAGGTGGGAATAGGTGGATTCTTAGTACACATTATTTGACGTTAACCGCAGAGCTCTGATGAAATGACAACCATTAGTGACTTGAGCCATCCTGTGTTTAATTTTATTCTGTAATTGTTGGTGGTTTGTTGAGAAAACACACAAATATCGGAGTTCATTATTAGGGTGATCTAGGAAAGGAGAAAAAGATGAAGTATTTTCCAGATCATTTTCATAGAACACTTTAATTTCTACACCTTGTAATCTTAGCACTCAGGAAGGCCGAGGCAGGAGGATCGCTTGAGCTCAGGAGTTCGAGACCAGCCTGAGCAAGAGTGAGACCCCATCTCTACAGAAAAAAAAAAAAAGAAAAAAGAAAAAGAAAAATTAGCAGGGCGTCGTGTCAGATGCCTGTAGTCCCAGCTACTTGGGAGGCTGAGGCAGGGGGATCACTTGAACCAGGAGTTCGAGGTTGCAGTGAGCTATGATGATACCACTACACTCTACCCTGGGTAACCAAGCGAGACTCTGTCTCAAAACAAAAACAAAAACAAAAAACAAAAAACAAAATAAAAAAAATCTAGTCTTTGGAGCTGTTGTAAATGAATTATGCCAGCATTTGAATTTTAAAACAGTATTTCATTGGGCTGCTAGTGTTGTCCTCACCTACATTCTAAGTGTATCAAATTGGTATTAAAACTTTATAAGATACATGGAAGTAACTAGAAACCCTCTAAAGAGGGTTTTAGTGAATCAGTGAAGTAAATATTTAGGAATCTTCTACAGATTTAGAAATCATGAACCTCAGACTGCTTCCTAGGCAAAATTAACTAAAACTTTTTGTTACATTGGAAATACATAAAATTTTCATGTCTAGTCCACTAACAAAACATATTGAGCACCCATATATCAAAGCTAACTGGATCAGAATCCATCAGGAAGTGTCAGCATTTACTGAACATCCTTGTTAGGTTCTGTTATTCTTAATATGATATTGTTTCAATTTAGCAAACTCTTGTTCTCTGTAAATAGCTCCTATTTTTCAGTGTTCTTGTTGAATTTAGGAATCAAAACTGGAAATGAAGCCCCCAAGAGTGTCTGGTTACTATAGCGTTACAAAACAAAACAAAAACATGTAGTGTATTGATATTGACAAGTAAAGTTATTTACCTTTTCAATGTTCATGTCACATTGTTTATTCAGATGAAAATAAAATCTCAGCAGCCCTTAGGTTGCAGCTCTTTGATCTTATGCTTGACTAGTAGACTTTTTTTTTCCTTTTCCTTTTTTTTTTTTAATTTTTTAGTTTTTTTATTCCAAAATAATGAGATCTATTATTTTGGTATGTAGTTTTGATCATCCAGTATATTGACAGGCTCTCTTCTTCTTCCCATCCTCCTTTCCCAGTTTTGAGTCATTAGAAATGTGATTAGCTTGCTACCATCTCATGTTAAGTCACTGATATACAAACACATTCAGCGGAATGGTGTTGATCTGCTTTGTACCAGGCACATTGCTCAGCCCTAGGGGATGCACAAATAATATCAGACACTTGCCCTAATGGAGCACACACTGTAGCAGAAGGAAGCCCAGAGAAACAAATAATTATGATGGAATGGCATCAGTGATATACATACCTGAAGTATGCACATAGTGTTTTTCCAGCACAGTGGGAGGAAGAATTCACTCTGACCAACCAGAGGAGGCTGGCAAAGGCTCCTGTGAGGTTTTGCTATCCAGCAGGTGCAAGTTAAAGGCTGATAGAAATATTCCAATCAGCCACAATGGAAAACAGCATCCCAGGCAAAAAAAAGAAGCCTGGGAAGAGAAGAGACAGTGTTGTAAAACTTCGTGATGTGGCCTAGAAGCTTGATATATACTGGTGTGATTAGAGCTGTGGCTTTTAGCCTTTTTTTTTTTTCTTAATGAACCACTGTAAGAAATGTATTTGACATTTAGTTAGTGTATGTGCTAATGTGCTTCTATCACTACATGGGATGTGTTCTGGTATTTTCTATTCTGTTCTACCCTAACGTAGTTCATTAGAACAAATGCTGCTTGTAATCCATGAAATTGATTGCACTACCTACCAGTGTGTCATGTAACCCACGTTGTGCGTAAATACCAGGCCAGACTTTAGCTTGTGTATGCAAATGCAAGATAAAGGTGGAACTGTGAGAAAATAGGCAGGAAATAGCCAGCTGGGGTCGAATGATGGAGAGTTTTGTGCCACACCAAGCTTTCTCTGTAATAATAATCATAATAACGATGATCAGGATATACTAGATACTGATCACATGTCAGACAATATTCTATGCAGCTCACATATGTTTACTTAATATTTACAATAACTCTGTGAGATAGGGCCTATTATTTTCATCCTGTTCTTATTAATTAGTAAACTGAGCCACAGAAGGAGTAATGCAATTTGCTTAGGATTAGAAGGCCAATAAGTAACAGAGCAGGGATTGAACCCAGGCAGTTTGGTTTTAAGGCATATGCCTCAACCGTGACACTGTATTCATGAGGGCATCCAGTCTTGAATCTGCATTTTATGAAGACAGTTTATGAGCATTGTGAATGCTGGAGTTGAGAAACCACCCAGCTGCCAGTAATTCATCAGGATTTATGGTTGTCTTAGTCTCTTTTGTGTTGCTATAATGGAATACCTGAGACTTGGCAAGTTCAGGGGCATGGCACTGGCTTCCGGTGAGGGCTTTTGTGTCCTGTCATAACATGGCAGAAAGGTCAAAGAGAGAGCAGGCACATGCAGAAAGGGACCAAACAGGGGAAGGCACTTCACTTTATAACAACCTGCTATTCTGGGAAGTAATCCATTCCCACAGATGAGAATTCACCCACTCTGAAGAGATGGCATTAATCTGTTCATGAGTGACCCAAATACCATGACCCAAACA